>CM067277.1:13137500-13141228 GCA_033220335.2 Troides aeacus | reverse complement strand
CCTAACCTAACCTAACCTAACCTAACCTAACCTAACCTAACCTAACCTAACCTAACCTAACCTAACCTAACCTAACCTAACCTAACCTAACCTAACCTAACCTAACCTAACCTAACCTAACCTAACCTAACCTAACCTAACCTAACCTAACCTAACCTAACCTAACCTAACCTAACCTAACCTAACCTAACCTAACCTAACCTAACCTAACCTAACCTAACCTAACCTAACCTAACCTAACCTAACCTAACCTAACCTAACCTAACCTAACCTAACCTAACCTAACCTAACCTAACCTAACCTAACCTAACCTAACCTAACCTAACCTAACCTAACCTAACCTAACCTAACCTAACCTAACCTAACCTAACCTAACCTAACCTAACCTAACCTAACCTAACCTAACCTAACCTAACCTAACCTAACCTAACCTAACCTAACCTAACCTAACCTAACCTAACCTAACCTAACCTAACCTAACCTAACCTAACCTAACCTAACCTAACCTAACCTAACCTAACCTAACCTAACCTAACCTAACCTAACCTAACCTAACCTAACCTAACCTAACCTAACCTAACCTAACCTAACCTAACCTAACCTAACCTAACCTAACCTAACCTAACCTAACCTAACCTAACCTAACCTAACCTAACCTAACCTAACCTAACCTAACCTAACCTAACCTAACCTAACCTAACCTAACCTAACCTAACCTAACCTAACCTAACCTAACCTAACCTAACCTAACCTAACCTAACCTAACCTAACCTAACCTAACCTAACCTAACCTAACCTAACCTAACCTAACCTAACCTAACCTAACCTAACCTAACCTAACCTAACCTAACCTAACCTAACCTAACCTAACCTAACCTAACCTAACCTAACCTAACCTAACCTAACCTAACCTAACCTAACCTAACCTAACCTAACCTAACCTAACCTAACCTAACCTAACCTAACCTAACCTAACCTAACCTAACCTAACCTAACCTAACCTAACCTAACCAACAACCTAACCTAACCTAACCTAACCTAACCTAACCTAACCTAACCTAACCTAACCTAACCTAACCTAACCTAACCTAACCTAACCTAACCTAACCTAACCTAACCTAACCTAACCTAACCTAACCTAACCTAACCTAACCTAACCTAACCTAACCTAACCTAACCTAACCTAACCTAACCTAACCTAACCTAACCTAACCTAACCTAACCTAACCTAACCTAACCTAACCTAACCTAACCTAACCTAACCTAACCTAACCTAACCTAACCTAACCTAACCTAACCTAACCTAACCTAACCTAACCTAACCTAACCTAACCTAACCTAACCTAACCTAACCTAACCTAACCTAACCTAACCTAACCTAACCTAACCTAACCTAACCTAACCTAACCTAACCTAACCTAACCTAACCTAACCTAACCTAACCTAACCTAACCTAACCTAACCTAACCTAACCTAACCTAACCTAACCTAACCTAACCTAACCTAACCTAACCTAACCTAACCTAACCTAACCTAACCTAACCTAACCTAACCTAACCTAACCTAACCTAACCTAACCTAACCTAACCTAACCTAACCTAACCTAACCTAACCTAACCTAACCTAACCTAACCTAACCTAACCTAACCTAACCTAACCTAACCTAACCTAACCTAACCTAACCTAACCTAACCTAACCTAACCTAACCTAACCTAACCTAACCTAACCTAACCTAACCTAACCTAACCTAACCTAACCTAACCTAACCTAACCTAACCTAACCTAACCTAACCTAACCTAACCTAACCTAACCTAACCTAACCTAACCTAACCTAACCTAACCTAACCTAACCTAACCTAACCTAACCTAACCTAACCTAACCTAACCTAACCTAACCTAACCTAACCTAACCTAACCTAACCTAACCTAACCTAACCTAACCTAACCTAACCTAACCTAACCTAACCTAACCTAACCTAACCTAACCTAACCTAACCTAACCTAACCTAACCTAACCTAACCTAACCTAACCTAACCTAACCTAACCTAACCTAACCTAACCTAACCTAACCTAACCTAACCTAACCTAACCTAACCTAACCTAACCTAACCTAACCTAACCTAACCTAACCTAACCTAACCTAACCTAACCTAACCTAACCTAACCTAACCTAACCTAACCTAACCTAACCTAACCTAACCTAACCTAACCTAACCTAACCTAACCTAACCTAACCTAACCTAACCTAACCTAACCTAACCTAACCTAACCTAACCTAACCTAACCTAACCTAACCTAACCTAACCTAACCTAACCTAACCTAACCTAACCTAACCTAACCTAACCTAACCTAACCTAACCTAACCTAACCTAACCTAACCTAACCTAACCTAACCTAACCTAACCTAACCTAACCTAACCTAACCTAACCTAACCTAACCTAACCTAACCTAACCTAACCTAACCTAACCTAACCTAACCTAACCTAACCTAACCTAACCTAACCTAACCTAACCTAACCTAACCTAACCTAACCTAACCTAACCTAACCTAACCTAACCTAACCTAACCTAACCTAACCTAACCTAACCTAACCTAACCTAACCTAACCTAACCTAACCTAACCTAACCTAACCTAACCTAACCTAACCTAACCTAACCTAACCTAACCTAACCTAACCTAACCTAACCTAACCTAACCTAACCTAACCTAACCTAACCTAACCTAACCTAACCTAACCTAACCTAACCTAACCTAACCTAACCTAACCTAACCTAACCTAACCTAACCTAACCTAACCTAACCTAACCTAACCTAACCTAACCTAACCTAACCTAACCTAACCTAACCTAACCTAACCTAACCTAACCTAACCTAACCTAACCTAACCTAACCTAACCTAACCTAACCTAACCTAACCTAACCTAACCTAACCTAACCTAACCTAACCTAACCTAACCTAACCTAACCTAACCTAACCTAACCTAACCTAACCTAACCTAACCTAACCTAACCTAACCTAACCTAACCTAACCTAACCTAACCTAACCTAACCTAACCTAACCTAACCTAACCTAACCTAACCTAACCTAACCTAACCTAACCTAACCTAACCTAACCTAACCTAACCTAACCTAACCTAACCTAACCTAACCTAACCTAACCTAACCTAACCTAACCTAACCTAACCTAACCTAACCTAACCTAACCTAACCTAACCTAACCTAACCTAACCTAACCTAACCTAACCTAACCTAACCTAACCTAACCTAACCTAACCTAACCTAACCTAACCTAACCTAACCTAACCTAACCTAACCTAACCTAACCTAACCTAACCTAACCTAACCTAACCTAACCTAACCTAACCTAACCTAACCTAACCTAACCTAACCTAACCTAACCTAACCTAACCTAACCTAACCTAACCTAACCTAACCTAACCTAACCTAACCTAACCTAACCTAACCTAACCTAACCTAACCTAACCTAACCTAACCTAACCTAACCTAACCTAACCTAACCTAACCTAACCTAACCTAACCTAACCTAACCTAACCTAACCTAACCTAACCTAACCTAACCTAACCTAACCTAACCTAACCTAACCTAACCTAACCTAACCTAACCTAACCTAACCTAACCTAACCTAACCTAACCTAACCTAACCTAACCTAACCTAACCTAACCTAACCTAACCTAACCTAACCTAACCTAACCTAAC
>CM067277.1:13042500-13130000 GCA_033220335.2 Troides aeacus | reverse complement strand
ACCTAACCTAACCTAACCTAACCTAACCTAACCTAACCTAACCTAACCTAACCTAACCTAACCTAACCTAACCTAACCTAACCTAACCTAACCTAACCTAACCTAACCTAACCTAACCTAACCTAACCTAACCTAACCTAACCTAACCTAACCTAACCTAACCTAACCTAACCTAACCTAACCTAACCTAACCTAACCTAACCTAACCTAACCTAACCTAACCTAACCTAACCTAACCTAACCTAACCTAACCTAACCTAACCTAACCTAACCTAACCTAACCTAACCTAACCTAACCTAACCTAACCTAACCTAACCTAACCTAACCTAACCTAACCTAACCTAACCTAACCTAACCTAACCTAACCTAACCTAACCTAACCTAACCTAACCTAACCTAACCTAACCTAACCTAACCTAACCTAACCTAACCTAACCTAACCTAACCTAACCTAACCTAACCTAACCTAACCTAACCTAACCTAACCTAACCTAACCTAACCTAACCTAACCTAACCTAACCTAACCTAACCTAACCTAACCTAACCTAACCTAACCTAACCTAACCTAACCTAACCTAACCTAACCTAACCTAACCTAACCTTTTTTTTTTTTTTTTTTTGTTTTCGCTGGGGAATGCAGTTACGCATATCACCGGCCTCGAAGAAGCCGATGATTATGTGGGACTCGGGACCGTGAAGCGGTGCCCCATACCCACTAAACCCCAGCGGCGCTCTGCTTGCCGCTTGAAATAGAGCCACGGGAACGCGTTAGCATACCTCCGTGACTCTACCAGCGGTTGCCCTGTGTGTTAGGCTCTCTTCGGGGAGGATTTGATATCGGGATCCCCCTTAACTACATCGGGACATGCCGGAACACGCAGCACGTCTTACGCTCGGGATGCAATTCGCGGACGACGACAGTCCCAAAGTCGTCGTCATGCGATCCTTGTTAGGGCGGCTGGTATCGTTGCCTGCCCCTCGGAGCTCTTGTTGTGGGTGAGGCCTCGGCCTCCCTCATACGTTCCGCTTCTTGTTTGCGGCGCATTACGTCTCCAGCAAAGGAGGCGGCCGCGTTCCACTTATCTTCGCTGCCGACCATCGATCTTATGAGTGTTGGCAGCGAAAGGTCCACTCCTAGAGTGGCAGATAGCGTTTGACGCTCTTCTGCCCACGCCGGGCATTCTTCCAGCGTGTGTTGCCCTGTGTCCCGGTCCGAGCCACAGTGGTGGCAGGCCGGGGTCGGTTCGTTTCTCAACACCTCACACAGGTATCGGCCGAAACATCCGTGTCCCGTCAATAGCTGTGTGAGGTGGAACGTGAGCGCACCGCCAGTCCGCTCAACCCACTCCCGCAGCACCGGCTGCATAGCTGTGAGCAGCTCTATGCTCACTTGCGGACTTTCCAGTCGCACTGCCCATGAGCGAAGGGCGTTGTCCCTCTCGATCTGTCTCCACCGGCGCACTTCTTCTGGCGCCGGTCTTGACCCCTCCTCGCGTACACGCGCACAGCGTCTGTGCACGTCGGCCAGAGCTCTAGCCTCTAGGTCCCAAGGGATGCTGCCCGCGAGAGCGCACGCCGCGTCCCTGGAGACCGTACGGTATCCGCGAATGACTCTGATGGCCATTATACGTTGCAACCTGCCCAACACGAGTCGGTTGTGAGCGGATAAATCTTCCACCCACACAGGTGCTCCGTACATGACCATCGAGCGAATCACCCCCAAGTACAGGTGCCGGCATGCTAGCGACGGCCCACCCATATTTGGCAGCAGCCAAGCGAGACTCGCAGCGGACTTCTTCACCCTTTCAAACAGCCAGGTGAAGTGCTGTCTGAAAGTCCATCTGCTGTCGAGGATCAGGCCGAGGTACGACAGCGTCGACCCGACCTTGATTCTCGTCCCTCCCACTTCGATGGACATGTCCGGTGGCGGAACGTTTCTGGGCCCGTGGAAAGTAATGGCCTCTGACTTTGCCAGGGCTACCTCCAGTCCCAGAGCTCGTATGCGCCGGACGACCTGTGCTACCGCTGCGGTTGCCAGGATTCCAGCCTGTCGGTGCGACTGTGCGCAGGCAACGACCAAGGTATCATCCGCGTAGCAGATGAGGTGCACTCCACGGAGATTGGCGCCACGAAGAACCCAGTCGTATCCGATGTTCCACAGGAGGGGCCCTAAGGCAGACCCCTGCGGAACACCACACACGACCTCCCTCGTGCGCCACCCCTCCTGCGTCGGGTAGCTGACCGCGCGCGCCGAGAGGTAGTCAGCTACTACCCTCTGCAGGTACCGTGGCACGGCATGATACCTTAGCCCCTCGCGTATTGTTTCCCAGGGCAGGGAGTTGAATGCGTTGGATATGTCGAGTGACACCGCAACAACGACTCCACCCCGGGACACCTCCGTCTCTACTACCGCCCGGACTTGCCCGATCGCACCGATCGTAGACCGCCCCGGACGAAACCCAAACTGGTGGTCGCTCAGGCTCGGACCCACGTCTGCCATGTGCCGTGCCAGACGAGCAACGATCACACGTTCGAGAAGCTTGCCTACCTCGTCGAGCAGGACTATAGGGCGATAGGCCGAAGGTTGGTCTTCCGGCCGGCCCTCCTTTCTCAGCAGTACAAGCTTCCCCGTCTTCCACCTAGTCGGGAAACGGCCCTGCCTCAGGCATTCTGAGAACACATGAAGTAGGTGTTCATCCGATTCTCTCAAAGATAGCACCCAAGCACGACCCGGTATGCCATCGAGACCCGGGGCGCTATCTTTGAGAGACATTTTGTGCATCGCCACACCCAGCTCTTCCGGCGACACTGGCGGCACTTCCTCGTCCGACCCACTGGCAGCTGCGGGTGACACCATAGCTGGTGGGGTCCACTTTCCTCTTAGCGGAAACAGAGAAGAGACCACGCACTCTCTCAACTCTGGTCCGAGACTTGTCGTGAGCGGCGAGGCGGCCGGGCGGAGCTTATTCCGCACCCATTTGTAGGGCCTACCCCACGGGTCACGCTCAAGGGACGATATAAATTCTTTCCAGGCCTCGGTCTTTGCCTGTCGAATGCCATCCCGCAGAGCTCGACGAGCGGAACGGTAGGCATCGTAGGCAGCGTCCTGAGCCTCATTGAGGACACCGGTTTTCCTCCTGCGCAGCCTTGTGTATTGGCGACGCGCCGCGATGCACGACTCTCGCAGCAACTGCAGCTCGGGGCGCCACCAATAGGAGCGTCGTCGAGGCGCAGGAGGGCCCACTCTCGGCATGGATGCGTCGCACACCTGGGTCATCGTCTGGCCTAACCAATCCGCCAGGCTGTCCACATCCGTCCCGGAGCGAAGCGGAACCCAGGACTGGACAATTGCTGCCTCTTTCAGCATCTCTCTGTCCATTTTATTCAAGGCCCACCTGGGGCCGCACCGAGCCCGAGCCGAGCTCGGCGGGCTCCTTGGCGATTCCGCAGAGACGTTGAAGCGAATATATCGGTGGTCCGATAACGTCTCCACTTCCTCGAGGACCCGCCAGTCTACTATTCTGCGCGCAACGGTGGGGCTCGCGAGAGTGAGGTCCACGATGGACCCGCCTCGCTGCCTCACGCATGTGTCGACGCTGCCGCGGTTGAGCATCGCCATCCCGGACTCCACCATCCAGTCCTGCAGAACGTCACCCCTAGCATCCGTCGACGGGGAGCCCCATAGCGTGGACTTCGCGTTGAAGTCCCCGGCGACGAGCACAGGTTGTGAGACCCCACCAAGGAAGGCGCCCAGTCTCACAAGGAACGTCTCGAATTCGGTTAGGGATCTATTAGGAGAGAAATAGACCCCCACCACCATGAGACCGCCGACGATGGAGGCGACGAAGTCTTGGCACTTGATGGTGCGACTTGTCGACACTCCAGGGCCCAAGACCAGGGCGGTTGAGGACCCCACGTCACCTATCCAGTTGTTGCCGGATGGCACACGATAAGGCTCCGCTACCACAGCGACATCGATCGACCACTGCGCCATGGACTGGATCAGTAGGTCCTGTGCCTGGGCGCAGTGGTTCAAGTTGACCTGCAACATACGTAGAGGAGCCATCACGGAGAGGCCGTATTGGTGTCCGTCTCGGCCGCAGGAGCTATGACCACCGAGTTGGGTGGTGGAGGCTTCTGGGATGTATTGCCCCTAGGGGCACCCACCTTCTTCTTCCGGCTGGACTTGTGACAGGCATCACTGCCCACACGGTGTTCAGCCGGTTTTCCACGTGCGGCACAGACCGCGCAGTGAGGTTTCCCTGCACATTGCGCGGATTTGTGGCCAGCCTGGCCGCAGCGGAAACACAGCTCGCTGCGGTCTGTCTCGCAGGTGCACTTGGCACGAGCGTGGCCTGTCTCCTGACACCGGAAGCACAGCATTGGTCGAGCGGGCAGCAGTGTGACATTCGCCAGTGTCCATCCAACCAGTAGCTTCTTACCGGTCGCAACCTTGTGCGCACCCTCAACGGGGCATCTCACCCAGGCGGTGCCGAGACCTCTCCTGTCTCGGCGAATGTCACCTACCTTGATAGACTCCGGTGGGCACAGCGCAACTGTGGAGACAGCACTAGCGATCTCGTCCGCTGTTGCCGAGTCATCAAGACCACTGATACGCAGCCCCGCGCACTTTTGTGGACGGGAGATGCGTACATCTTGCTCCCCGAGAACCTCCCTGAGTTTATTCGCCAGCGCGTCAGCCTTTACTTGACTGTCCGCACCAGTAACTTCAAGGATTCGAGCCCCCGTTACCGCCGATCTAAAACGGACCGCCGATATCTCGAGAGCAGTCAATTTCATTTTTTGCTTTGCGTCAGCGAGGACACCAGCATATGTCTTTCCGTTTTCTTCAGCGCCAGGCTGCAGCGAGATTACTACAGCGGCTGTTTTAGGGGCACGCAGTTTGTATCGCTGCCTCCTTGTATCTTTTGTCTTCTTTGCCTTGGATTTTCTTCCTCCAGGCCCAACCACTGTCCATTCTCCATGATTGGTAGGCGCTCTCTTTTCCGTAAGAGGGCGTTTCGATGCCGGGTCGCCCGCTTCTTTGTGCTTTGGAGCTCTTCTCCTCGGCGCTGGATTAGCCGGTGGCATCAATGTCGTCACTTCTCTTTGTCCAGGCTGTGGTAGTTGAGCCGGTTGTGGCTGAGCCTGTGGCTCCTGCTGTGATGTCGCATCATCCCGCCTTCTACCAGCTGACATCGATGGGCGAGGACGCGACTCACGGAGAAGACGGGCCTCGAGGCTCTCTAACCGAGCGTCCATCCGGGCGCTCGATTGCGTCACAGCCTCGCGGACGGCTCGCTGCAGTAGCTCTTCAAAGTCTACTGCTGCCGCGGGTGCAGGGATAGCCTGCGAGTTTGCGCTGGCCATCTCCCGTCTCAACTCGGCGATCTCTCTTTTGACCTGTTCTAGGTCTTTGGACAGGCGCGCGTTTTCTGCCTCTAGCAGCTTTGTCTCTTCGGATGTATTCCTCCGAAGAAGCATCGCTGTCGCCTCGCTTATCGCGGCGGAAGCCTCTTTCAACGCCTTGATTGCAGTTCCCTTAAGGTTTTTCGAGCTCTTGGCCACTCCGGCGATAGTGGCCAAGCTCGAGGCAATCGTTTCCTTAAGAGCGCTCGTAGTCGATTCCGAGTCTGAGTTGTCGTCTAGCGACAAAGGAAGTGACGACTCTGAGATCGTGGCCACGCGCGGTCTTATTATGCGACGCGCCAGGGCCGCCACTTCCTTGTCTGCTTCAGCCTCCTGCGCTTCCCGTTCCGCAGCGGCATAGTCTCGTTTGGCTTGGGCAAGCCCCACATACTCACCAGTAGTTGGTGGCCTGCCCCTTCCGCGCTTGGCGCGGGTTTCCCTTCTCTCTTTTGGATAGGTATCGTCCTGTGTCTCCTCTAAAGAGCGAGAGCGAGTAGAATGCTCGCCCTCGGAGCAGTTAGTGCCCACCCCGTAGTACGAAGGGCAGACTCCTGAAGCGTGAGCGACAGAAGTGTGGGATTCCCCCCGAAGGGGACCCACCCGGGGACCATTTTCCTTACTGCTGTGTTCCATATTTTATGTTTGCTCATTTGGGTTGAGCAAAACCCATCTCCACTACGACACTGTTGACCCCTAACGGTTGGCACCCCCGTCCAACCATTCATCCCTTGGCCGGGGTCAAGCACGGGATTACGCATCATCCATCACCACGATACAAATACATATCATCCATCACCACGCTACAAATACATGTCGTCCATCCCCACGATATAAGTGCACATCATCCATCACCATGACACAACCACACATACGTCTCACAGTAAGATTCACACGCGATCTAACATTCATCCCATACATATCACGCAAGTACACCCCAGCCACTCCTGTCGGATTATTAGCCGTCAGTTGCCCTATGCCCGAGAGCATAAAGCAGCTGCCGTTGCCCAGGGTACACCAGTCCCAGGAGATGCCCTTACCCCCGGACCGAGGTCCGAAGGCAACTGCATCTCCCGGGCACACGAGGAGGTTATCCGACCCAGCACCCCAACCTAACCTAACCTAACCTAACCTAACCTAACCTAACCTAACCTAACCTAACCTAACCTAACCTAACCTAACCTAACCTAACCTAACCGGAAAATGAAATAAATTTAATAGAATAAGTATACCTACACATAGATATAGAAAAGAAGTGTAATTAAAATTGTTCCAGACACGACGAGGCGACGGTGTCTTCACTTAGCGAGAGGTATGGAAGAAGGAAATAGAATGGAGAGCGAAAGAAACGAGGTGGAGAATAAAACAGGAAGAAAGATAAGTTTTGAGTGAAAGATGAAAGAATGAAAGAGGGAAAGAGGAAAACTGTAATTAATTAAAATGATGTTAAGTGACTAGAAATAAAAGGCCCTGACCCGCCATACGCAGGGGAATGAGTATAAAAAAAAAAAAAAAAAAAAAAAAAAAAAAAAAAAAAAAAAAAAAAAAAAAAAAAAAAACCTAACCTAACCTAACCTAACCTAACCTAACCTAACCTAACCTAACCTAACCTAACCTAACCTAACCTAACCTAACCTAACCTAACCTAACCTAACCTAACCTAACCTAACCTAACCTAACCTAACCTAACCTAACCTAACCTAACCTAACCTAACCTAACCTAACCTAACCTAACCTAACCTAACCTAACCTAACCTAACCTAACCTAACCTAACCTAACCTAACCTAACCTAACCTAACCTAACCTAACCTAACCTAACCTAACCTAACCTAACCTAACCTAACCTAACCTAACCTAACCTAACCTAACCTAACCTAACCTAACCTAACCTAACCTAACCTAACCTAACCTAACCTAACCTAACCTAACCTAACCTAACCTAACCTAACCTAACCTAACCTAACCTAACCTAACCTAACCTAACCTAACCAGTGTCGCTCGAGGCCCTGACGCATACGCAGCGAAATTGTTTGCTCCGCGCTCTAAAAATCCGATACAAGTGACAAAGTGTCTGAATCACCGTGTTCAGCATACCAAAAGAAGCGCGCTGATCTCGTGAGTGCAACCGGGTAAAAATCACGAAAATCGGCTGAGCGGTTAAGCCGGAAACGGTAAAAAACCGCCGTGTTAAACTTCATTGCCGAACGCTGCGAAAAAGCGATCGGTGACACAAACTTTTCTAAGTGCAGTTCGGTTACCAATCCTGTCTAGAGTCAGTAGTGAAAGTTTCAGAATTTTCTGCCTGTTCTCCTGGATCTCCTGAGAGAAACAAACGATCTCCTCCGGAAGTGAGTGTTCCTAAAAAGTGTTTTTGGATTTGGTGCCACCGGTGTGTAGGTGGACACAACAGAAGGAAAACGACACATCGCACGAGAGAATCGGGCCAGGGGGTACGGAGATAGGGGAAAAACAAGTTCCCCTGTCAACAAATGTTTTAAAAGTACCCCGCAAACAAAAGGATTTTCTCGTCAACCAAGGCGACGAACCACCACGCCTTGGTGTAAACGAAACCAGGACACACACCGGAGTAAACAGCGGAGCCAACGGACCTGGTTCCTAAGGAGGCCGGCGACAGGCGGAGGGAGCTCGACGGATTTGGAACGAAAAGTTCTGACACCCCCGGAGGTCCCGGGGGACGCAGGTGGGCCCTAATTAACTGCGCAGCACTGGTACCATAAATTATAAGACGGGGATAACCATTTGGCATAGAAATTTCGGAAAATAACTAACAAAAAATTCAAAAACGTAAAATTACAGGGGGGGGAAATTTTTTATAAAAAGCCCAGAGGGCTGTCCAGTGTTGTGCAGGGGGTAACCCACAGACTTAAACTGCCCCTCCGGGACCGAGATCTGTTCCGGGGGTCTCAGAAACAGTAAAATTGGACAAAAAGCGGAACCGTCTTTTCTGTCCGAAAACGACGGTATCCGCAAAAACCGACCGCGCGTCAGGTCGACGACGCTCAGACTCTGACTCCGGGGCAATAGTGGGACAGCTGGGGAAGTTAGGTATAAAATAGTAAGTAACCAAAGATTAATTTTAAGTTAATTAAGTTTTAGTAAGTAGACAAATACCTACTTCCCTGGCAAAAATAAATAGCAAGGTGTATTGTTGCACTATTGCCGCGGAGTCAGAGTAGGAGTTTAGTATATAAGTATATTAGTAAGATCGTGGGTTTTTTTTGACCCACGATATTAGATTAAGCCCTATTGCACTAGATTTAAGTATACAGTTGCTATTGCATTTAGATTAAGTTATAAATATTGACATTGGCCCTATTGCCTTAGTATATAAGTTTTAAAATTGATTATTGCCCTATTGCACTAGGATTAAGATTTTAGATAGGTGACGAGTTCCCCTGCGTCCCTCCCCCTCGACATGATCCGCACTCCCCCGAGGAAGTCGGACGCGGGCGACGTGACCCTGCCTAGTGAGGCAGGAGACACAATGAGGAGGAGTGCGTCGCCCATAGCGGACGCCCCTAGAGGGGGCAGCGTCCGTAGGAGTGTAGGGGAGTGGGAGAAAGTCGAGGGAAGGAGGAAGACCTCTCCCCGAGCAGCCGCCCCCGCAACTAAGCCAAAGGTACGTGCCCCAAATGATAAGGGACCGAGACCGGTACAAGAGCGGTCACCGGCGGGGGCGGGCGCCGCGGGCCCCTCAAAGGAGGGGAAATCGGCGCCCGTCGACCGCGTAGTGGAAGCGCGGGCCTGCCTGACAAAGGCCAAGCTTCACTTGGCGGGCTCGCGCAACCTCAAGGCTGAAATAAAAATAGGGGTGACCGCAGCAATTGAAAGATTGTACGAGCTGGTGAAGGAGGCCGTGGCGGACAGGAGACGAGTTAAGTCCCCTGTCCTGGAACCCCCGAAGAAGGCGGAGGAGGGGCGGGAGACAGAGGGACGACAGGTGGACCCCGCCCCCCCCTCGCTGGATCGGGGGACAGCAGACCTCCTCCTCAAAAGGTTGGAGGACCATGGGCGGCTCCTTGAGAGCAGTAGCCAAGAGATTGGGAGGCTCAAGGAGTCGCTCAAAGCATGGGAGGAGGAGGGCGCCCGGCAGCGGGGCACGTACGCGGCGGCAGCGGCAGCAGCGGCCGCCCCGGCAAAAAGACCCCCACCGGGGAGCGAGGTGGTGCACTCGGTGGCGGTTTCGTCGGAGGTGGCCGCGACAGGGGAGCAGGTGGTAGGAAGGATCCGTGAGGCCCTCAATGCGAAGGAGGAGGGCCTCCGGATCAACAAAATAAGGAAGGTAAGGGATGGGAGAGTAATATTAGGATGTGGCACAGAGAGCGAGCTGGCGAGGGTGCGCGAGCGTCTGGCAAAGGCGGGCAAGGGCCTGAAGCTGGAGGAGGTGCAGAGCCGAGACCCGCTGGTCGTGCTGCGGGATGTGATGTCATATAACAAAGATGAGGACATCATCAAAGCACTGAAAACCCAGAACGCTCATCTGCTGGGTGACATCCCGGAGCGGGACCGGCGGGCCGAGGTACGCTTCAGGCGGAGGGCGCGGAACGCGCATACCACCCATGTGGTCTTGCGGGTGTCTCCAAAGCTCTGGGGCCGCCTCATCGACGCGGGCATGATCCACGTGGATCTCCAACGGGTCCGGGTGCAGGACCAATCCCCCCTGGTGCAGTGCACTCGCTGCTTGGGATACGGCCACAGCAAGCGGTTGTGCACCGAGCGTGAGGATCGGTGCACCCACTGCAGTGGACCGCACCTAAGAGGCGAGTGCCCGGAATGGCAAGCCGGGAAACCTCCCGCCTGCCGGAACTGCCGGAAAGCAAAGGCGGACCGGTGGGACCACGGGGCGTTCGACGAAGAATGCCCGGTCCGGAGACGGTGGGACGCCATAGCTCGGGCGTCGGTGGCATATTGCTAACGGCGTCCCGGGGGCCGACCGCAATATCCGGACTGGGCTACGCCGGTATCACGCTGTGCAGTTAAACCTGCAAAGGTCCGAGCTTGCCACAGCCGAGCTGATATGCGAAGCGCCGAAGAGAGGGTGGGCGTTCGCGATGGTCCAGGAGCCGTATATCGGCGCGATTGGCGAGATGCGGCACTACCCAGGGACAAGGATAGTACAATGCGTGAGCCGAGGCGACGAGGAAGTCGTCAAAGCCGCCATTGTGCTGTTCGACGACACCATCGATATCACTCAGTATCCCGACCTCACGTCTGGAAACATTACCGTTGCCAGACTGAGAACCGGGGCCTGGGAGATAGGGGTGGTGTCCGTCTACCTGGAGCCAAATAAGCCCGTCGGACCATACCTGGACCGGATCGGCTCGGTCGTGGGAAGGTTGGGGACTGCCAACGTGATACTGGGCGGTGATGTCAACGCCCACAACACCTGGTGGGGCAGCCAGTCCGGAGACCAGAGGGGAAATGATGTTGCAGCCGCACTCGACACATTGGAGCTGCACGTGATGAACCGGGGGTCTGAGCCCACGTTCGACACCTATCGGGGCGGAAAGCGATATTCCAGTTGCGTCGACGTCACTGCTTGCTCGACCACTCTGCTCGATCGAGTGGAGGGCTGGCGAGTCGCGGACGGGTTATCCTCGTCGGACCACAGGGCGATCCTGTTCGAGTTGAATCTCGTGAGGTCCGTCGGTACGGACATCAGGCGAACCACACGGAAGTACAGTACCTACAGAGCAGACTGGGACGAGTTCAAAGGAACTTTCGCCCAGCTGCTCTCGGACCGCTGTCTGACGCCAGCCGAGGTGACCGAGGTCACCGATAAGGGGGCGTTAGACGGCATCGTCGGAAGGTACCTGGAAACCGTGGGGGACGCCTGCGATTCGGTCCTGCCGAAGGCCTCCGGGAGGAAGAGGACAGAGTTGCCCTGGTGGTCCGAACAGCTCTCTCTCCTCAAGGCGGACGTCTTGAGGAAGAAGAGGCGGATCCCGAACGCGCGGCCGGCCCGTAAGGAGATGGTCCTGCGCGAGTACGCCGACGCGAAGGAAGCTTACCGCCTCGAGGTGAGGCGTGCTCAGACCTCAAGTTGGAAGCGGTTCTGCGAGAGGCAGGAGCGCGAGACCATGTGGGACGGCATCTATCGCGTGATGCGTCGCACGGAGATAAGGCGTGAAGACGTCCCCCTCGTCCAGGGAGGGAAGGTGCTGGACGCAGCGGGATCGGCCAGGTTGCTTGCGGAGGTTTTCTTCCCGGGGGATGACCCCGGGGAGGACAATGCGGACCACTGTACTGTAAGAGCCCAGTCCGATGAAGTCAACGAGGGGGGACATGGTGATCCATGTGAACCCCCCTTCACGATGGAGGAGCTCCGATGGTCCGTGTCAACCTTCAACGCGAAAAAGGCACCTGGCTTCGACGGATTCACCGCCGACATCTGCCGGGCGGCCGTTGCCGTGGATGCCGAACTGTTTCTCGCGCTCTCCAACCGGTGTCTCGCTCTTGCCCACTTCCCCACGAGATGGAAGGAGGCAGCGGTTGTGGTGTTGCGGAAGCCCGGTAAGGATGACTACACGCACCCGAAATCCTACCGGCCCATCGGACTCTTGCCCGTCATGGGCAAGGTCCTAGAAAAGATGATGGTCCGGAGGATACGGTGGTACACTGCACCGTATATCAGTAGCCACCAATACGGCTTCATGCCGCAAAGGTGTACCGAAGACTCCCTGTATGACCTGATCCAGCACATACGCTCTCGCTTGAAGGAGAAGGAGATCGTTGTGCTGGTATCATTGGACATAGAGGGAGCCTTCGACAACGCCTGGTGGCCTGCTATACGGTGCAGACTGGCCGAGACTCGCTGCCCCGTCGACCTGCGGCGCCTTGTCGATAGCTATTTTAGCGATCGCAAGGTGTCCGTCAGGTACGCGGGGGCGGAGTGTGCCAGAGATACCACCAAGGGGTGCGTGCAAGGATCCGTGGGCGGCCCAACATTCTGGACCCTCCTCCTAAATCCACTCCTGGAGATGGTGGTCAAGAGCGGAACACACTGCCAGGCGTTCGCAGACGACGTCGTGCTGATCTTCTCCGGGCAAGAGACCGGGGACATCACGAGGAAGGCAAATGCGGTGCTCGCCGATATTCACGATTGGGGGGTCCGAAACAAGTTGAGGTTTGCACCACACAAAACCAACGTGATGGTGCTGACCAACAAACTCAAGTACGACAACCCAATATTGAATATGGGCGGAGAGCCCCTTTGTCGAACTCGTGAAGTTCGGATACTCGGCCTGACAATTGACGATAGGCTCACGTTCAACACGCACGTGAAGAACGTGAGCAGCAAGGCCCAAGGCCTCTATCGTCAGTTGTGCAGGGCCGCTAAAGTGTCATGGGGGTTGAACTCGGAGGTGACCAGAACGATGTATCTGGCGGTGTTGGAGCCGATCATTTTGTATGCAGCGAGTGCATGGGCGCCGGCGGCTAAGAAGCTGCTGGTCCGAAGGCAGCTCGATGCGGTTCAGCGTGGCTTCGCGCAGAAAATTGCGCGAACTCACCGAACCGCGTCGTTGCATTCGGCCCTAGTACTTGCCGGGCTGCTTCCTCTAGACCTTCGGGTCCAAGAAGCGGCCACTTTATTTGAGGTAAAGCGCGGCCACACCCGGCAAGTACTGGGTGACCGAGAGCTGGAGGTTCCGGTCAGCTACTTGAGACTCCCACACCCGTCTGTGCAGCTTGGTGTGGAATTCTCCTGTCTGGGCGAAAGTGCGGAAGAAGTCCAACTTGCCACCTCGGCTGCCGACTCGGTGATCTACACCGACGGCAGCCGCATCGACGACAAGGTGGGTGCGGCGTTCTGCGTTCTGCGGGACGCCGCAGAGGTTTCGAACAAAAAACTCAAGTTGGGCAACTTCTGCACCGTATACCAGGCAGAGCTGCTGGCTTTGGCGAAAGCGACAGGGTACGCGGCCAGCGGGTCGGCGCATTCGTGCGCCGTACTCAGCGACTCGAGGTCCGCCCTGGAGACGATCGCAAAACCTGATACCCTCCATCCCCTGGCGATCGCAGCGAAAGAGAATATTATGAAAGCACGTGAGAAAGGGACGAATATAAGGTTGTATTGGGTGAAGGCGCATGTGGGGTTGGAGGGAAACGAAAGGGCGGACCACCTGGCCAAGGAAGCGGCCCTGAAGAGTAAAAGAAGACCTGAGTACGAGGATTGCCCCGTTTCATTCGTCAAGCGTCAGCTAAGGCTGGGGACGCTCGACGAATGGAACAGGAGGTATGTGCAAGGTACGACGGCTTCAACAACGAGGATGTTCTTCCCGAACGTCAAGTCAGCGTATCGCGTGACTCGCCAGATCGAGCTCGACACGGTCTTGGTCCAGATGTTCACCGGGCACGGGGGATTCTCCGAGTACCTCCACAGGTTCAAACTCAAGGAGAGTCCCGCGTGCCCCTGTGACCCGGAGGTGGACCAGACCGTGGCGCACATCCTGCTCTCCTGTCCCTTATTCGGGCGGGAGAGAGCTGATCTTGAAATACAATTGGGAAAAAGTATAGACACAGGAGCGGTTGCCTCTCTGATGAGTGAGGACGAAAGTCGCAAAACATTTATAAAATATTGTGAGAAAGTGACCAAAGAAATTATAAATAGGAACAAAATGTAATTGCAATTTAAAAATAAACAAATGTAACCTGAGAGGCTTAAAATAAACAAAAGAAAAGGAACGGGAGCTGACCAAAAATGGATGCCTTAACAACAGGGAACTGTTCCAGAACTGACGAGGCGACGAAGTCTTCACTTAGCGAGAGGTATGCAAGAAGGAAATAGAATGGAGAGCGACAGAAAAGAGGTGGAGAAACTACAGGAAGAAAGATAAGAAAGGAATGAAAGATAGAAGTGCGAGAGAAAGGAACGAGGAATTAGTTATAAAGGAATAGAGATGATAAGTGTGATGTATTCGAAAAATGCAAATAAAGGCCCTGACCCGCCATACGCAGGGGAATGATAAAAAAAAAAAAAAAAAAAAAAAAAAAAAAAAAAAACCTAACCTAACCTAACCTAACCTAACCTAACCTAACCTAACCTAACCTAACCTAACCTAACCTAACCTAACCTAACCTAACCTAACCTAACCTAACCTAACCTAACCTAACCTAACCTAACCTAACCTAACCTAACCTAACCTAACCTAACCTAACCTAACCTAACCTAACCTAACCTAACCTAACCTAACCTAACCTAACCTAACCTAACCTAACCTAACCTAACCTAACCTAACCTAACCTAACCTAACCTAACCTAACCTAACCTAACCTAACCTAACCTAACCTAACCTAACCTAACCTAACCTAACCTAACCTAACCTAACCTAACCTAACCTAACCTAACCTAACCTAACCTAACCTAACCTAACCTAACCTAACCTAACCTAACCTAACCTAACCTAACCTAACCTAACCTAACCTAACCTAACCTAACCTAACCTAACCTAACCTAACCTAACCTAACCTAACCTAACCTAACCTAACCTAACCTAACCTAACCTAACCTAACCTAACCTAACCTAACCTAACCTAACCTAACCTAACCTAACCTAACCTAACCTAACCTAACCTAACCTAACCTAACCTAACCTAACCTAACCTAACCTAACCTAACCTAACCTAACCTAACCTAACCTAACCTAACCTAACCTAACCTAACCTAACCTAACCTAACCTAACCTAACCTAACCTAACCTAACCTAACCTAACCTAACCTAACCTAACCTAACCTAACCTAACCTAACCTAACCTAACCTAACCTAACCTAACCTAACCTAACCTAACCTAACCTAACCTAACCTAACCTAACCTAACCTAACCTAACCTAACCTAACCTAACCTAACCTAACCTAACCTAACCTAACCTAACCTAACCTAACCTAACCTAACCTAACCTAACCTAACCTAACCTAACCTAACCTAACCTAACCTAACCTAACCTAACCTAACCTAACCTAACCTAACCTAACCTAACCTAACCTAACCTAACCTAACCTAACCTAACCTAACCTAACCTAACCTAACCTAACCTAACCTAACCTAACCTAACCTTTTTTTTTTTTTTTTTTTTTTTTTTTTTTTTTTTTCTGATGGAAAAATGCATTTACGCATCCCGCCTGTGGTTACCAGGCGGGTATGTGGGACTCGTTGGCTGATTGCCTTAATACCCACTAAAAAACCATCGACGTACGTACGCTGCGCCTTATTGGCAAGAGCCACGGGGTCGCTTGCGCACTCTACCGTGATTCCACCGGCGTCTGTCCGCCTGGTGCAGACTCCACCTAGAACCTTAATCCCAATCTTATGTGCTATGCTTTTGCATGCATTACACCTCGAAGGTCACTTGTTACCGGGTGGTGGCGATCTCTCCACCGACACCACCCGTAGCCCTCGTTAAGGAGGAAGGCGGCGATCGTGAGCGAGCCGCCTGCGACCGGTTTTCTTCCGGCGGATAGGTAGCGACGACGGGTCATCTTCCCTAACCCTTTCCATCGCTTCTTTTTGCGTCATCACCTCCTCGCAGAAGTAGACCATTTTGCCCCATGCCACGTTATTACTTACCATAGCTTCCACTACGGCTGGCAGTGACAGGTCATTCCCCATTACGGCAGCGAGGTGACTTCGCTGCTCGCTCCACCGCGGACACTCTTCAAGTGTGTGCCTGGCCGTGTCCTCGGCACTTTCGCAATGATGACACCCCATCGTGGGCTCTCTGCCCGCCACCCTGCACAGGTACCTTCCGAAGCAGCCATGCCCCGACAGCATCTGCACGAGTCGGAACGTGAGAGCTCCATGTCTCCTTGTCAGCCACTGGTCCAGTACCGGTAGCACCGCTTCTATTATTTGGTGGCCAGCAGTCGGTTGCTGAAGTCTTTTCTTCCACTTCTCAATGAGCACCCGGTTGCTTCTCACCAGGTGCTCATCCAGAAGTGTTCTCCACCCTTCTGATGACTGCCATCCCGGTACGTTGCGTAGTCCCATTGCAACTTCATATCTCTGCGCCAGAGACTCCGCCTCCAAATCCCATGGCGGCGTTCCCGCCAGGACACAGGCCGCCTCGAAGGAGATCGTATGATAGCCCCTTATGACTCTCACCGCCATAACCCGTTGCGGTCTGCGTAGGAGGGTTTTGTTATGGGCGTTCAGAGCGTCCACCCAGATAGGAGCTCCATAGAGGGCCATCGACTTGACGACTCCCGTATAGAGGCGGCGGCACTGAGCTCTAGGTCCTCCAATGTTGGGCAAGAGCTTACCTAACGCGCCCGCCGCTCGAATGAGTCTCGGAGCCAGGCCACTGAAATGTTCCTTAAAGTTCCACCGGCTATCGAGGACTAGACCCAGGTAGCGCAAGGTCTTCTCGATACCGATGGAAACTCCACCCACCACCATCTCCAGTCCTGTGGGCGGTGCGTTCCTAGGTCCGTGGAAACATATAGCTTCCGACTTCTCCACAGAGACTTCAAGTCCCAGCCGCCGTATCCTCTGGACGGTGTGTGCTACACCTGCCGTTGCCAGGAGGATCGCCTGCCTATGCGTCCCAGCTCGCGCTGTTACGAGCGTATCGTCCGCATAGCAGACGACCTCTACTCCCTCCGGGTTTGCTCCTCGCAACACCCAATCGTATCCTATGTTCCACAGGAGGGGTCCAAGAACCGACCCCTGTGGAACCCCACACGACACCGTCCTTCTACACCAACCTGTCTTGGTGGGATACGTCACCGCCCTGTCCGATAGGTATGCCGCCACAATCTGTCGCAGATAGCGAGGTACGGCATGGTAACGGAGGGCTTCCTTTATGCAGCTCCAGGGTAGGGTGTTAAAGGCGTTTTTGATGTCCAGGGACACCGCCACCACAACATCGCCCTGAGATATTGCGTCCGCTGTTAGCGCTTTGACTCTCATTATGGCATCGATCGTTGACCTTAGCTTGCGAAAGCCGTATTGACACCCGCTAAGATCTGGCCCTTCCTCCGTCAGGTGCTTAGTAAGCCGCTCAGCAATTATCCGCTCGAACAGCTTATTCACCTCGTTCAGCACGACGATGGGGCGATATGCAGATGGCGAGTCCGCTGGACGACCCTCTTTCTTCAGCAGCACTAGCCTACCGGTTTTCCAGCTGTTTGGATATCGGCCCTGCTCGAGGCACGCACTAAAGAGCGTCCTGATCCATGGCCCTAGTGCCTCGAGAGCAGGGCACCAAACAGTTCCTGGTATGCCGTCTGGCCCTGGAGCAACCTTCTTGGCTCGCATCCGTAGCTCCGCCGCTTTGAGCTCGGGCTCCGATACGGCTTCTGACCTACCAGAACTGCCTTCGACTGTTATCTCCGGCGGTACCATGCTTGGTGGTAGGTATTCGTCTTTTTCCGGAAATAGAGCCTCTACGATGCTTTCACAGAGTAGAGGCTGTAGGGTCTGAGTCAGTGGTGGGGTCCAGGGACGAAGTTTGGATCGAACTAATCTATAGGGCCTTCCCCATGGGTCTTTATCTAGTTTCTCCAGCATTTCATTCCACGCTTTCGGCTTGGCCTTGCTTATCGCCACCTGAAGCTCTTTTTGTTTATGTCTATAGTCATCGTAGAGACTGGCCTCTTGCCTTTCCTCTCGATGAGCTCTTCTTCGGCTTCGAAGGTAGCGGCGCCTGGCCACGACGCATGCCTGCCGGAGTTGCGTTAACCGGTCAGACCACCAGTACACCTGCCTCCCGGCCTTGAAAGCCCCGGCCCGAGGCATGGCAGCGTCACAGACGTTTGTCATGGCCTCATGGAGCCGTTCTGCTTCCTCGCTCACTTCTGCAGGACTCTTTGTGTCATGAAACCATGCCTGCACAATTGCTGCCTCCCGTAGGAGTTCCTTGTCCAGCTTTTTAATCGCCCACCTCGGTCCCGACCCAGATGGAGACCGATTGAGGGTATCTGCGGCTGGCAAGGAAGGCGCCTCCATGCCAAATTGGATGTACCGGTGGTCCGACAGAGTTTCCACACTGTCCAGCACCTGCCACCCGTTTACTCGATGAGCCACCGTGGGACTTGCGAACGTCACGTCCACTATCGACTCACCCTGTGCACGTACGCAGGTGCTGACCGACCCCTGGTTTAGGATTACCAGTCCCGTCGCTACGACCCACTCCTCTAGCACCTCCCCCCGTGCATCAGTCGCTGGAGATCCCCAAGCCACCGATTTGGCATTGAAGTCCCCCGCGATCAGCACCGGATTTGGTCGACATTGGTTAACGATGTCCCCGACGCGTTGAAGGAATCGCTCAAAGTCGGCCAGGCTTCGGTTGGGCGAAAAATAGACGCCAACCACTGACAGGCCATCCACAGTTGCGGCCACGCATCCCTGACCCTTTGCTACTTGCTCAAAAGGCGGGGAGCCAGCAGCAGTCTGTGTGACTAAGAGCACCTTCTTGTCTACATCGCCAACCCAGTTCTCCTTAGGAGGTATGGAGTAGGGTTCCGCGATAATCCCAATGTGTATCGATCGCTCCGCCAGGCTCTGGACTAGTAGGTCCTGAGCTCTGGCACAGTGATTGATATTACCCTGTAGAAATCGTATGGATCGTGAGGCCATTGTTATTTCTTACGTTTAGGTTCCACCTCGGCCCTGGCAATGGGTAGAGTCACCTGCGGGACAGATTTATTCATGTCATGCCCCTTCCTCTTGCTTTGTTTGGCAGCGCGAGCTACACATGCTCCGCTGCCGACTCCATGCTCAGCTGGTCTTTTACGGTCGGAGCACAGTACACAATGCGGTGCAGCGGTACATTGCCCCGCTCTATGACCCGACTGGCTGCAACGGTAGCATATTCCGCTGCGATCCACTTCGGCGGTACACTGTCCTCTAACGTGTCCAACCTCCAGGCACCGGTAGCAGCGGAGCACCCTAGGTGCCAGAAGCTTCACTTGAGCGGCCACCCAGCCCACCAATAGCCTTCCGCTCGTAGCCACCTTTTTGGCAGCGGGTATCGGGCACCGCACCCAGGCTGTGCCCAGACCTGTGTGGTCAGGTCTTATGTTGCCGCATTTCACCGATTCTTTAGAGCACTCGCCAACTTTCGCGATGGCCGTCACAACTTCGTCTGTCGTGACGGAATCGTCTAGCCCGGAGATGCGCATTTCCGAGCACTTAGTAGGCCTGCCTATGTGGACGTTGTCGTCCCCTAGAAAGTCCTTCAGTTTTGAGGCAAGCATATCTGCTTTCTCTCCACTGTTCACTCCAGGGACCTCTAGGATCCTCGCACCGGATTTGGCTCTTCTAAACCAGAGACCGGGAAGACCGAGGGAAGAGATGTCAATCTTTTCTTTGGCTTCCTCCAGTACCTTTTTGTAGGTAACTCCTCTCTCCTCAGCACCGCCCCGAAGAGTGATTGAGACCGCTGCAGAGCGCGGGAGCCGTAGCTTACTCGCGGTTGGTCTCGATTGAGCTACCGTTTTCTTTGGACGCTTTTTAACCACTTGCACCCACTCCCCCTCTGTGGTTGTTGGGTTCGGCTTCGGTTTTTGCCTTTGTGCGTCGTTTGTATCAGCAACAGCAACAGATACGCTCTGCAACGCTCCTTGTGCCTTCTTCCTTCTTTTAGCTTTCCCTCTTTTCGGTTCCTTCTCCGAGACTTGCGGATTATTCGGTCCCGTTCCTTTACTGGTCGCCTCCTTCCCGTTCTCCCCCTTCCCAGGAGGCTTCGACGGGTCACCTCCATCCGGAGCAGGTGGCAGGCGTACGCTCGGTTTTGCCACCAACCTTCCCTCTAGGGCTTCTAGCTTTTCGTTCACCATTTGGCCAACTTGCTCCATAATGGTACGCGAAAAGGTTTCCAAGAGGGAGGTATTTACATCTCGGTTGGGTGTGGGAGCAGCTGGGTAGGATGACACGTAGGTGTTTTTCCTTGCCTCCGCTAACTCCGTCCTGATCAGTGTTATTTCCTCCCTTAGGTCAGTCAGATCCTCCCTAAGCCTGGCATTTTCTGCCTGTAGCTTTTTCGTCTCCTTCGTCACCGATCTAGCGCTTAGTACTGCGACTGCCTCTTTGATCGCCGACGCCGACTCTTTTAGGGCATGTACAAAGGTGCCCTTTAAGTTTTTCGACGACGCGGCTACCTTAAATATGGTTGCCACGTTGTCCATCACCACCTGGTTCAGTTCGAGGGCCGAGGCGTCTTCAATTTCCAGAGGCGTAAGTCTCTCAAGACATGAGGTCTTATTGCTCCGGTTTTTCTCCGACATCTCGGCTACTTCCCGTTCCGCTCTGTTTATTTCTTCCTCTCGCTCAGCATCCTTTATTGCTTTCCTGGTCATAGCCAGTCCAGCCCATCGGCCTGCCGGAGGAGTAACGCTTCTACCTCTTGAAGCTGAAGAAATTTTTGACGCAGACTTGCAAGCCAAGTTTGACTCGTCGTTCTTCCGTTTCTGTGAACGGGTCAATCTCGCCGTGGTAATCACAAGTCGTCGGCTAGAATCACTGTCTGATTCTAAGCCTACTCCATCCACATCCGAATGCATCTCAGAGTCCTTATACGAAGCCAAAGTCGATTGATTTTGATCCACTTGCGAATGTTTGCCCCCTCCGTATACAGTGGGGCAGCCTGTACGCGTGTCAGTATGCAAAGAGCTTTCCGACTCGCGCACAGAGAGGGATTCCTGGCTAGCCAGACCCTCCCGGAGATTTGTTACTTCATCCGCATTCATATTGCGTTGATTTTTGTTTTATGACGTACCATACGCGACTCGTCACCTTTTTTTTCCTTCTGTCGGGGTGAGGTCCCCACTTTTGTTAGCGCGATGCACTGCACCGCGTCTTCCTTCCTAGGCGAGCTCACTATACCCAGGAGCTCAAGCCCGGAGCTAGGACTCGGGCCAGCCCCACACAAGGTGCTGGCCGGGTGGGTTCCACTTAGCTTCACCAAGAGGCATCGAAGCCACGGCTACTGAGCCCCCCCGCCACGACAAGGCGGAAACCCCTTGGGGGGGAACCTAACCTAACCTAACCTAACCTAACCTAACCTAACCTAACCTAACCTAACCTAACCTAACCTAACCTAACCTAACCTAACCTAACCTAACCTAACCTAACCTAACCTAACCTAACCTAACCTAACCTAACCTAACCTAACCTAACCTAACCTAACCTAACCTAACCTAACCTAACCTAACCTAACCTAACCTAACCTAACCTAACCTAACCTAACCTAACCTAACCTAACCTAACCTAACCTAACCTAACCTAACCTAACCTAACCTAACCTAACCTAACCTAACCTAACCTAACCTAACCTAACCTAACCTAACCTAACCTAACCTAACCTAACCTAACCTAACCTAACCTAACCTAACCTAACCTAACCTAACCTAACCTAACCTAACCTAACCTAACCTAACCTAACCTAACCTAACCTAACCTAACCTAACCTAACCTAACCTAACCTAACCTAACCTAACCTAACCTAACCTAACCTAACCTAACCTAACCTAACCTAACCTAACCTAACCTAACCTAACCTAACCTAACCTAACCTAACCTAACCTAACCTAACCTAACCTAACCTAACCTAACCTAACCTAACCTAACCTAACCTAACCTAACCTACCTACCTACCTACCTACCTACCTACCTACCTACCTACCTACCTACCTACCTACCTACCTACCTACCTACCTACCTACCTACCTACCTACCTACCTACCTACCTACCTACCTACCTACCTACCTACCTACCTACCTACCTACCTACCTACCTACCTACCTACCTACCTACCTACCTACCTACCTACCTACCTACCTACCTACCTACCTACCTACCTACCTACCTACCTACCTACCTACCTACCTACCTACCTACCTACCTACCTACCTACCTACCTACCTACCTACCTACCTACCTACCTACCTACCTACCTACCTACCTACCTACCTACCTACCTACCTACCTACCTACCTACCTACCTACCTACCTACCTACCTACCTACCTACCTACCTACCTACCTACCTACCTACCTACCTACCTACCTACCTACCTACCTACCTACCTACCTACCTACCTACCTACCTACCTACCTACCTACCTACCTACCTTCCTACCGATGTGTTATATATAATAGCTAGTTGATAACTGTCCGTTTGATATTTTGCTTTTGCTTCAGTTGTTACTAGAATTCCGTTATGATTATCTATTGGCTGTATGATGGCTGTGGCTGTGGCGAGCCGGGGCACTGCGAGGCAGGCGATGGCGTTCCTGAAACATTTTCAGGGCGCCTTAATAAACGAAAGTGGACTCTAATTGTTTTAGCGTTCACGTGTTTTCCTACTATTCCTGCAATTTGTTCGGGGTGTAAATGAATGATGGTGTAAGGTCCTAAATATCTTGGTTCTAATTTGTTACTTCTAGCCGTTTTGGCAACCTATAACAAGTTTATACACTATATCCCCTACTCTGAAAGGTGCGGACTTAGTATCTCTATTAACTTTTTCTATTACTTGTTGTTTTTCTGTTACTAATTTGTTGTTAATTAATTTTTTACTTTTTCCATAATTTGTCTATGTTTAATTACATATTCTTGATAAAATACTTTGGAAAATGTAATTCCAGTGGGTTTCTGCTATTTGTGTGTCCATATAACGATTCAAAAGGTGTAAATCCAGTGGCTGAGTGTATGGTGTTATTGTATGCTATGATTGCGTATTTCATTAAGTTACTTGGTTCATCCCTAACAGTAATTCTTTGAATTCTAATTAATTCAGCTAGTGTGGAATGAAGTCTTTCTGTAGGTGAATTTGAATTGGGGTTGTAAGGTGTCGTGAAGCGTATATTAATGTTGTGCATTGCACATATTTCTGTCATGACCTCGTTATCAAATTTTGAATCCGAGTCTGTTGTTATTTTGTTGGGAATTCCTATTATTGAAAATATATTGAGCAGTGCTTCTGCTATATGTACACTAGTTGATGCCGTCAGTGGTATGGCTTGCGCGTATGTTGTAAAGTTATCTATTATATTGAGGAAGGTTGTGCCTCCGCTGCTATATAGTATCAATCCATAAACATATGTTCCATAGGTTTGTGTGGTGTGTCAGTTAGTGATAAAGGCACTTTTAAGGGGTTTCTTACATATTTACTCTTTCGGCATGTGTCGCATTTGTTAATGAATTTTTGTATTGTGTTCAACATGTTTGGCCAATGATAATTTCTGTGTATATGTTTGTATGTTTCTTGGATACCTCTGTGTATTGTTTTCCCTTCATGATATTTTCTGATTAAATCTATTTGTTCCGTAATGTTTTCAATTAAAGTTACTCTATTTTTGCATCTAATTAATTTTGGACCGCGATTGCTAAATATGTTTTTGTATACTTCTGAAAATATGGTATAAAAATCTTCGTAATGAAAATTACAATAAAATGTTCTATCGGGAAAAGTGTGCTCTTTTAGGAATTGTACTATTTGTTCTCTTGTTTTATTAAATTTAAATAAAAAAAACTTACAAATTACAATAAAAGACGTTTGGATACCAATAAGGTACCCAAACGTCTTTTATTGTAATTTTTCCTTTTGACCTATCTTCCACTCTATAAGTTTCGCCAGGGGTTTTTCTGATATGGAATTGTTTGAATTGACGATCTATTGCATCGTCTATTTCAGGTATTTTATTTGTTTCAGTGGGTGTTAGGGGTTGTTCTATATTTACTTGTTGGCTTATGTTTTCAGGTGTTAATGGTAAATCTAGTAATGTCCGGATGTCAATATTGTCATAAGAAGTACTACGTTGTATTTGTGGATCTAAGCTATTGTGATATAATATCTGTATTCTAGATAATGCGTCTGCGTTTGTATTTGCTTTACCTTTTTTATATTGAACATCGAAATCATATTCAGCTAGCTTTAAGCCGGGGCCGCCTGCTTCGGAGGGCGACGACGGCGGGTCTGGAAAGCGGAGGAAGACCGCCAGGGAAATGACCACCGTGGAGCTGGTCAGCGAGGTGGAGGGAGCCGCCGGCGACATCTCGCTCGTCTGTAAGACGAGCAAATCGCTGTCCGGCGGCTTCCAGAAGAGGCTGAACCAGACCGTCCTCTCCATCAAGGAGGCGGTGGTAGCCCTGGCGGCGCGACTCGAGCCGGAGGAGAACTTCCGTCTCCGCTGCGACAATCGTCGCCTGGAGACGGAGGTGGAGTATATAAGGCGTGAGCTCCTCGCCTTCAAAAAGTTCAACGAGGAGCTCAGCCAGCAGGTGGCGGCACTGCGCACTGGGGCGGGGCCCGTGCCAGTGGAGGCTCCGGCTCGTCCTCCTCCTCCTGAGCCGGCAGATTTTGCGGCCCTCATCAACGCGGCCGTGGAGCGGGCATCCGAACAGATGCTCGGTGCCACGGCGCGGATGATCGAGGGTCGCTTCGCCGGGCTGAAAGACCGCCTACTTCCAGCCCCCATCATCTGTCCGCCTCTGGCGGCGGATGGAAGGAAGGCGCGGGGTGGCAATTCCGTCTCGCAGGCCCCCGCGCCTGCAGACGCGGCCACCTCGGCTAGGACCCGGCCGGCGGCGCCCTCGGCGCCCCGACAGGCGCCGGCGCCGGCACCACTACCTCGCCGGGCGCCGATGAGGGCCTCGACCTCCTGCCCTCAGCCAACAACAACATCCTCGGCTGAGGGAGAGATTGAGGTGGAATACGTGCCACTGCCCGGGCCCTCCACGGAGGAGGGCTCGTGGGCGAAGGCGGTCGGCCGGAAGGCGCGGGCCAAGGCCGCGAAGAAGACGGCGCCCGCCAAGAAGGGGCCCAAGCTTTCGACGCCCAAGACGGCCGCAGTTATAGTTAAGCTGCGGCCCGAGGCGGTGGCCGAGGGGACGTCTTACCGGGAGGTCATGAGCTCCCTGGTGAAGACGTCCGCCCTCGAGGACTTGGGCCTCGTGGGCCAAGTGCGGGTGCGGCCCACCATGGTGGGGGCCCGCCTGTTCGAGCTGGGTGCCAGCCACGGCCACGATGTTGCGCACCAGCTAGCGGAGAAGATGAAGACTTCGCTAGCTGGGGTGGCCGACGTCGTCCGGCCGGTCAAAACCGCGGATCTGCGGGTGACCGAGCTGGACGACTCGGCCACCAAAGAGACGGTCGAGGCTGCGGTCGTCGCAGCAACGGGCTGCCCAGCCGGGCAGGTGAAGGCCCTGTCCGTAAGGGACGGGCCTGGGGGGATGGGCACCACCATCGTTACGTGCCCGGTCGCCGCCGCGAAGCTGCGGGCGGAGAAGGGCCGCGTCCTGGTCGGGTGGTCCTCGGCCAGGATCGTGGCCCTAGAGCAGCGCCCCTTGCGCTGCTTCAACTGTATGGCGATCGTGCACACCTCCGCTACGTGCCCATCCCCCAAATGCCGGAAGGATCAGTGCTTCCGATGCGGGAAGGTAGGTCACAGGGTCGGCGAGTGCCAGTCGGAGTTCCGATGCTCCGTCTGCGCCGACTCTGGTCGGAAGTCTAACCACATGATGGGGGGGAGAACTTGTCTCCCCCCCAGGGTCAAAGGAAAGGCTGCGGCCGGGACACCTTCCCGCGTCGCGGAGAAGAAGAGTGCGCCTGCAGGAGGTGAGAACATGGTCATCAATTAATTGATGGCCCACATCTCACTCCTGCAGGCGAATCTCAACCACTCCGCCAACGCTCAGGACTTGTTCGATGTCCTCGATTGATTGATCGGTGTCCACGATCGCCCGGAAGGTGGCTACCTCCACAGGCGACCGGGACCTCGACCGGTCCCTGCTCGTCGCGCCGCTCACCCCACTCTCCGGGGCAGGCGAAGTTCTCCCAGAGGAGTTTACGCTTCGCGGCAATCCCGCGCTCCTCCCCCTGCGGGTCGTCGCCCTCATTGCCGCTGCCGCCATCCTGGAGGCGCGCCGCGGGTCGCTGATGGTCTTCGCGATCGCGGCCACCAACTTCGCCTCAACTCCGCCCTTCGCGGGCACCGCACCAACTCCGCCCTTCGCAGGCACAACACCGCCCATCTCGGGCCCGACATTATCACCGCCCTCAAGGGGCAAACTTGTTAGTTCCACCCGTAAAATTTTTTTATTTTGTTCTTCCATATTATTCCCACGAGTCACGGGTTATTGAGGTCCACCTTCGACAGACCCCGTGTTGCCTCCGGTAAGCCTAGGTGTCGCGTCCAGGGGGTCGGCCGGTCCCCTGTCGGGGTCCGCAGTAGAGACTGGACTCCCCTCCAGCCATGCACTCCTCACGCTGCGTCGCCGCCCAGCGCCCAGGACGCACCGGCTTGACTGTTGTACATCCCAGAGGGAGCGTTAACAGTCAAGCACACGTGGAGGTTACCCGGTCCCATTTTTTTTTATTTTTTTTTTTTTTTATATCGGTGGTGGAAATACTGTTAACGCATACCCAGCGTCCTTTTCAAGGGGGGGGACGCCGGGTTATGTGGGGCTCGGGGCCACTGAGATGTTGTGCGTGACCCCCATACCCACTAAAACCACCACCGCTTGTCCCGCCACACGCATACTGGAGACGCCCGGGTTTCAGCCAAGCATCTCTCCGGGCGCCTCCGCGTATAAAACTCCTCTTGGTGGGTGCCCGCGGGGAGCAAAGGCACCCACCTGCCGTCCCGTACCGGCCCCTCGCGGGACCGGCACGTTGGGGCCCCCTGACCCCACAGACGACCGCGCGCGCCCACGACGGAGCGCATGCCCGGCCGCCGCCCTCCCGTGAAGGAATTGGGCGGCGGCCTCCTCCCTCCAGACTCCCCCCCTCGTCGAAGTGGGAGGGGGGGACAAAAACCAAGACTCCCCCGGGGGACGCACCCCCAGGGGAAACACGACAAAAGGCCCAATGGCCCGAACGCCCCCTCACACCGTGCCCGGCTAGGGGCCCACCGCTCACGGCGGGAGGAAGCGGACGGCGTGGTTCTGCCGCCGCGCTCTCCCGCCGGCCCGCCGCCGCCTGCAAGGTGCGGCAGCGGCGTCGGCCTCCCTCGTGCGCTCGGCGTCCTTCTGACGCATCACTGCGCCGCAGAAGGAGGCTACCGCCCTCCAAGACCTCTCGCTGCTCAACATACGATCGATTACAGTCGGCAGCGAGAGGTCACTGCCGACTTGCGCGACGAGGGCGGGGCGTTGCGGCCCCCATGCCGGGCACTCCGCCAGAGTGTGGTGCGCCGTGTCAATCGGCGCACCACACTCGACGCATTCCTGCGTCATCTCTCTACAAGGTTACCCGGTCCCATTTTTTTTTATTTTTTTTTGATATCGGTGGTGGAAATGCTGTTAACGCATACCCAGCGTCCTTTTCAAGGGGGGGGACGCCGGGTTATGTGGGGCTCGGGGCCACTGAGATGTTGTGCGTGACCCCCATACCCACTAAAACCACCACCGCTTGTCCCGCAATACGCATACTGGAGACGCCCGGGTTTCAGCCAAGCAACTCTCCGGGCGCCTCCGCGTATAAAACTCCTCTTGGTGGGTGCCCGCGGGGAGCAAAGGCACCCACCTGCCGTCCCGTACCGGCCCCTCGCGGGACCGGCACGTTGGGGCCCCCCGACCCCACAGACGACCGAGCGCGCCCACGACGGAGCGCATGCCCGGCCGCCGCCCTCCCGTGAAGGAATTGGGCGGCGGCCTCCTCCCTCCAGACTCCCTCCCCTCGTCGAAGTGGGAGGGGGGGACAAAAACCAAGACTCCCCCGGGGGACGCACCCCCAGGGGAAACACGACAAAAGGCCCAAAGGGGCCACGCCCAACGGCCCGAACGCCCCCTCACACCGTGCCCGGCTAGGGGCCCATCGCTCACGGCGGGAGGAAGCGGACGGCGTGGTTCTGCCGCCGCGCTCTCCCGCCGGCCCGCCGCCGCCTGCAAGGTGCGGCAGCGGCGTCGGCCTCCCTCGTGCGCTCGGCGGCCTCCAAGACCTCTCGCTGCTCAACATCCGATCGATTACAGTCGGCAGCGAGAGGTCACTGCCGACTTGCGCGACGAGGGCGTGGCGTTGCGGCCCCCATGCCGGGCACTCCGCCAGAGTGTGGTGCGCCGTGTCAATCGGCGCACCACACTCGACGCATTCCTGCGTCATCTCTCTACGAGCCACCTGGTGCAGGTACTTGCCGAAACATCCATGGCCTGTCAGCACCTGCACCAGGTGGAACGTCAAGGCCCCGTACCGCCGGCTCATCCACCGGGACAGGTGGGGCCTGATGGCCTCCACCGTGTCCCGGCCGGCGGCAGGGTTACCTAACTCCGTCTCCCACCGCCGGATCAGGGCGTCATGGGCAACGCGCCTGATCCGGCGGACCGTGGCCGGGTCCGGCCGACGCTCTCCGGCATCCCGCAGGAAGAGGTACACTTCCGCGAGCGACTGCGCCTGTAGATGCCAAGGCGCATCGCCCGCGAGAAGCGTACCCGCCGTCCAGGACACCGTACGGTACGCCCGACAGGCTCGGTTCGCCAGGATACGTTGGGCCCTCTTCAACACGGGCCCGTTCCTGGCGGTCTCGCACCTATCCACCCATACGGGCGCTCCGTACAGTGCCATACTCCGCAGGATGCCAGAGTATAGGTGCCGACACAAATGACCCGGCCCCCCGACATTGGGCAGCAATCTGCCCAGCGCAGCGGCGGTGGCGGTGAGCTTCGGGAGAAGCCGTTCGAAGTGCTCCCCGAAGCTCCATCGCCCGTCCAGAGTGAGCCCTAAATACTTGAGGGCTCCCTGCACTGGGACCCTCTCGCCCCGGACGGGGATGATCGCGCCCCGGGGTGGACCCCTGCGGGGTCCGTGGAAGAGGAGGGCCTCCGTCTTCGTGACGGAGACCCTCAGACCCAGCTGCTCGATCCGGTCCACCATCAGCGACGTGCTAGTGGCGGCCAGACGAGCAACCTCGTCGTAACTCCTCCCCCGGGCCGAGACGAGGGTGTCGTCCGCGTAGCATAGTACCCTCGTCCCGGGGAGAACCGGCTGCCGCAGCAGCCAGTCGTACGCGAGGTTCCACAGCAAGGGGCCCAAGACCGACCCCTGTGGAACCCCGCTCTCCACGCGCCGCCGATGTAATTCGCCGCTGCCATCAACCCAGACGATCGTCCTGTCCTTGAGGTACGCCCCCAACAGCCCGACCATGTAGGGGGGGAGCCGGAAAAACTCCAGCGCCCCCCTGATCGTCGCGAATGGCAGGCTGTTGAAGGCGTTCTCGATATCTAAAGGTTACCCGGTCCCAAACCTTTTTTTTTTTTTTTTTGATATCGGTGGTGGAAATGCTGTTAACGCATACCCAGCGTCCTTTTCAAGGGGGGGGACGCCGGGTTATGTGGGGCTCGGGGCCACTGAGATGTTGTGCGTGACCCCCATACCCACTAAAACCACCACCGCTTGTCCCGCCACACGCATACTGGAGACGCCCGGGTTTCAGCCAAGCAACTCTCCGGGCGCCTCCGCGTATAAAACTCCTCTTGGTGGGTGCCCGCGGGGAGCAAAGGCACCCACCTGCCGTCCCGTACCGGCCCCTCGCGGGACCGGCACGTTGGGGCCCCCCGACCCCACAGACGACCGCGCGCGCCCACGACGGAGCGCATGCCCGGCCGCCGCCCTCCCGTGAAGGAATTGGGCGGCGGCCTCCTCCCTCCAGACTCCCCCCCCTCGTCGAAGTGGGAGGGGGGGGACAAAAACCAAGACTCCCCCGGGGGACGCACCCCCAGGGGAAACACGACAAAAGGCCCAAAGGGCCACGACCAACGGCCCGAACGCCCCCTCACACCGTGCCCGGCTAGGGGCCCATCGCTCACGGCGGGAGGAAGCGGACGGCGTGGTTCTGCCGCCGCGCTCTCCCGCCGGCCCGCCGCCGCCTGCAAGGTGCGGCAGCGGCGTCGGCCTCCCTCGTGCGCTCGGCGGCCTCCTTCTGACGCATCACTGCGCCGCAGAAGGAGGCCACCGCCCTCCAAGACCTCTCGCTGCTCAACATACGATCGATTACAGTCGGCAGCGAGAGGTCACTGCCGACTTGCGCGACGAGGGAGTGGCGTTGCGGCTCCCATGCCGGGCACTCCGCCAGAGTGTGGTGCGCCGTGTCAATCGGCGCACCACACTCGACGCATTCCTGCGTCATCTCTCTACGAGCCACCTGGTGCAAGTACTTGCCGAAACATCCATGGCCTGTCAGCACCTGCACCAGGTGGAACGTCAAGGCCCCGTACCGCCGGCTCATCCACCGGGACAGGTGGGGCCTGATGGCCTCCACCGTGTCCCGGCCGGCGGCAGGGTTACCTAACTCCGTCTCCCACCGCCGGATCAGGGCGTTATGGGCAACGCGCCTGATCCGGCGGACCGTGGCCGGGTCCGGCCGACGCTCTCCGGCATCCCGCAGGAAGAGGTACACTTCCGCGAGCGACTGCGCCTGTAGATGCCAAGGCGCATCGCCCGCGAGAAGCGTACCCGCCGTCCAGGACACCGTACGGTACGCCCGACAGGCTCGGTTCGCCAGGATACGTTGGGCCCTCTTCAACACGGGCCCGTTCCTGGCGGTCTCGCACCTATCCACCCATACGGGCGCTCCGTACAGTGCCATACTCCGCAGGATGCCAGAGTATAGGCGCCGACACAAATGACCCGGCCCCCCGACATTGGGCAGCAATCTGCCCAGCGCAGCGGCGGTGGCGGTGAGCTTCGGGAGAAGCCGTTCGAAGTGCTCCCCGAAGCTCCATCGCCCGTCCAGAGTGAGCCCTAAATACTTGAGGGCTCCCCGCACTGGGACCCTCTCGCCCCGGACGGGGATGATCGCGCCCCGGGGTGGACCCCTGCGGGGTCCGTGGAAGAGGAGGGCCTCCGTCTTCGTGACGGAGACCCTCAGACCCAGCTGCTCGATCCGGTCCACCACCAGCGACGTGCTAGTGGCGGCCAGACGAGCAGCCTCGTCGTAACTCCTCCCCCGGGCCGAGACGAGGGTGTCGTCCGCGTAGCATAGTACCCTCGTCCCGGGGAGGACCGGCTGCCGCAGCAGCCAGTCGTACGCGAGGTTCCACAGCAAGGGGCCCAAGACCGACCCCTGTGGAACCCCGCTCTCCACGCGCCGCCGATGTAATTCGCCGCTGCCATCAACCCAGACGATCGTCCTGTCCTTGAGGTACGCCCCCAACAGCCCGACCATGTAGGGGGGGAGCCGGAAAAACTCCAGCGCCCCCCTGATCGTCGCGAATGGCAGGCTGTTGAAGGCGTTCTCGATATCTAAGGACACCCCCAGGACCACCTCGCCGTCACCGAAGGCCTCCAGACAGAGGCCCTTCAGGTCGAGCAGGGCGTCCAACGTGGATCGCCCTGCCCGAAATCCGTACTGGGCCTCATGGAGGCCCGGTCCCACCTCGGCGAGGTGCCGAACGCGACGGCCGGCCAAGATCTTCTCGAAGACCTTACCCGCCTCGTCCAGAAGGACGATCGGTCTGTACGCGGAAGGGGAGTCGGGGTGACGGTCCCCCTTCCGCAGCAGGCAAAGCCTGCCCGTCTTCCAGCGCTCCGGGAACTGCACGTACCGAATGCAGGCATCGTACAGTCCCCGGAGCTCCTCGCGCAGGTGACTCGCGGCCACCCAGAGGGCCCTCGATGGGACCCCGTCGGGCCCCGGAGCCGTACGTCGACCCCGGAGACGACCCAGGGCCACGTCCAGCTCCTCTTCCGTCAGAGGAAGGCCCTCGTCTGTGGCCGCCGCGGGGGCGGTGGTGGACATAACCGGGGGCTGGAATGACGCGTCAGCCCCCGGGAACAACCGGTCCACCACCCCTTGGAGGAAGTCCGGGTCCAGGGCCTCCGTTAAGGGGGCGCCTGCGGCACAGAGCTTCTTCCGTGCCGTCTTGAACGGGCGCCCCCATGGATCCCTGTCGACCCCTGCCAGTAGTTCCTCCCAGGCAAGGGTCTTCGCCCGGACTATGGCGAGCCGCAGGGTCTTGCGGGCTTCGGCATACTGAACCTGCAGCCGCTCCTCCTCCCCCGTCACCTGCGTGCGCCGACGCCGACAACGCTGCAGTGCCCGGCGACGAGCCTGGGCCGCCGCCCGGAGGCCGGAGAGCTCCTCCGACCACCAGTACAGCTGGCGGCGGTCCGCAGGACGTCGCTGCATCCTAGGCATGGCCGCATCGCACACCTCCTGAAGAGCGCTGTGGATGCGACCTTCCAGCTCGTCGACGCCGACGTCGTCTGAGCCTCGGGGCATGTTCCATCTCTGGAACAGCGCCGCCTCCTCGGCGAGCTCCTTGTCGAACTTGCCGAGGACCCAACGAGGGAAGTGGAACCCGGGGCGCGATGATGTTGTGCCGCGTCCCTGAGGAGGGGAGACCTCGAACCTGATATATCGGTGATCCGATAAGGTCTCCACCTCCTCTTCCACCCGCCAATTTGCCACACGGCGCGCGAGCGCCGGTGAGGCAAAGGAGAGGTCCACGATGGACCCCCCCGACCCTCGCACGCACGTGAGCGCGTTTCCCTCGTTGAGGAGGCTCAGACCGGAGAGCAGTGCCCATGCCTCAACTGCTCTCCCTCTCGCGTCGGTGGCGGTGCCGCCCCAAGAGCGAGACTTGGCGTTGAAGTCGCCGAGGACCAAGATCTCCCTCGGTGACAACCTGCCCGCGGCGGCCCTAACAGAGTCGAGAAACACCTCGAACTCTGCCAGGGATCGGTTGGGGGAGAAGTACACCCCGATGACAGCGTACCTCCCCCAACCTGCCGCCGCGTAGCCGTGCCCCCTCTCTAGTGACTTGAAGAGGGGGCAGGCGCCCGCTCTCGCCAGCACCGCCACCGTGCCGTCCAGGTCCCCAACCCAGGATGATTGGGCGGGAATCCTGTACGGCTCTGATGCCACGCCAATGTGGCATCCCCACCCCGCCAACGACTGCAGGAACAAGTCCTGAGCGCCGGCGGAGTGGTTGAGATTCGCCTGCAGGAGTGAGATGTGGGCCATCAATTAATTGATGACCATGTTCTCACCTCCTGCAGGCGCACTATTCTTCTCCGCGACGCGGGAAGGTGTCCCGGCCGCAGCCTTTCCCTTGACCCTGGGGGGGAGACAAGTTCTCCCCCCCATCAAGTGGTTGGACTTCCGACCAGAGTCGGCGCAGACGGAGCATCGGAACTCCGACTGGCACTCGCCGGCCCTGTGACCCACCTTCCCGCATCGGAAGCACTGATCCTTCCGGCATTTGGGGGATGGGCACGTAGCGGAGGTGTGCCCGATCGCCATGCAGTTGAAGCAGCGCAAGGGGCGCTGCTCCAGAGCCACGATCCTAGCCGAGGTCCACCCGACCAGGACGCGGCCCTTCTCCGCCAGCAGCTTCGCGGCGGCGACCGGACACGTTACGATGGTGGTGCCCATCCCCCCGGGCCCGTCCCTTACGGACAGGGCCTTCACCTGCCCGGCTGGGCAGCCCGTTGCTGCGACGACCGCAGCCTCGACCGTCTCTTTGGTGGCCGAGTCGTCCAGCTCGGTCACCCGCAGATCCGCGGTTTTGACCGGCCGGACGACGTCGGCCACCCCAGCCAGCGAAGTCTTCATCTTCTCCGCTAGCTGGTCTGCAACGTCGTGGCCGTGGCTGACACCCAGCTCGAACAGGCGGGCCCCCGCCATAGTGGGCCGCACCCGCACTTGGCCCACGAGGCCCAAGTCCTCGAGGGCGGACGTCTTCACCAGGGAGCTCATGATCTCCCGGTAAGACGTCCCCTCGGCCACCGCCTCGGGCCGCAGCTTGACTATCACTGCGGCCGTCTTGGGCGGCGCAAGCTTGGGCCCCTTCTTGGCGGGGGCCGCCTTCTCGGCGGGGGCCGCCTTCATGGCGGGGGCCGCCTTCTTGGCGGCCTTGGCCCGCGCCTTCCGGCCGACCACCTTCACCCACGAGCCCTCCTCCGTGGAGGGCCCGGGCAGCGGCACGTTTTCCACCTCCATCTCTCCCTCAGCCGAGGATGTTGTTGTTGGCTGAGGGCGGGAGGTCGAGGCCTTCATCGGCGCCCGGCGAGGTAGTGGTGCCGGCGCAGGCGCCTGTCGGGGCGCCGAGGGCGCCGCCGGCCGGGTCCTAGCCGAAGTGGCCGCGTCTGCAGGCGCGGGGGCCTGCGAAACAGGATTGCCACCCCGCGCCTTCCTTCTATCCGCCGCCAGAGGCGGACGGATGATGGGGGCTGGAAGTAGGCGGTCTTCCAGCCCGGCGAAGCGACCCTCGATCATCCGCGCCGTGGCACCGAGCATCTGTTCGGATGCCCGCTCCACGGCCGCGTTGATGAGGGCCGCAAAATCCGCCGGCTCAGGAGGAGGAGGACGAGCCGGAGCCTCTACTGGCACGGGCCCCGCCCCAGTGCGCAGTGCCGCCACCTGCTGGCTGAGCTCCTCGTTGGACTTTTTGAAGGCGAGGAGCTCACGCCTAATATAGTCCACCTCCGTCTCCAGGCGACGATTGTCGCAGCGGAGACGGAGGTTCTCCTCCGGCTCGAGTCGCGCCGCCAGGGCTACCACCGCTTCCTTGATGGAGAGGACGGCCTGGTTCAGCTTCTTCTGGAAGCCGCCGGACAGCGATTTGCTCGTCTTACAGACGAGCGAGATGTCATCGGCGGCTCCCTCCACTTTGCTGACCAGCTCCACGGTGGTCATTTCCCTGGCGGTCCTCCTCAGCTTTCCGGTCCCGCCGTCGCCCTCCGAAGCAGGCGGCCCCGGCTTGCGGAACCGATCGGTGTCCACGATCGCCCGGAAGGTGGCTACCTCCACAGGCGACCGGGACCTCGACCGGTCCCTGCTCGTCGCGCCGCTCACCCCACTCTCCGGGGCAGGCGAAGCTCCCCCAGAGGAGTCCATGCCTCGCGACGATCCCGCGCTCCTCCCCCTGCGGGACGTCGACCTCAACGTCATCCTAGAGTCGCGCCGCGGGCCGCCAGTGGTCTTCGCGACCGCGGCCACCAACTTCGCCCCCTCTCCCGATCGGGAGGCTCTCCGTCTCTTTGCTCCGCCCCTCACGGGCACCGCATCAACTCCGCCCGTCGCAGGCACAACACCTTCGCCCATCTCGGGCCCGACATTCTCTATGGGCAAACTTGTGAGTTCCACCCGTAAAGTTTTTTGTATTTGTTTCTCAGTTTCCATAAAGTTCCCACGAGTCACGGGTTATTGAGGTCCACCTTCGACAGAGCCCGTGTTGCCTCCGGTAAGCCTAGGTGTCGCGTCCAGGGGGTCGGCCGGTCCCCTGTCGGGGTCCGCAGTAGAGACTGGACTCCCCTCCAGCCATGCACTCCTCACGCTGCGTCGCCGCTTGAGTTGGGGTAGTTTTTTATAGAGGTTGTCCTCCTCGCGCCCCGGGCGGTTAAGCCAAGGGCCTCGGTCCCGTGTGACCGCGAGACATGACCACGACATCACACGGGATTACGACCGACGGTGGCGGCAGGAAAGACCCACCGCCTGCCCGGGGCAGGGTAAGTGCACACCGAGCCCGCCGTCGCCTTTCCACTGTGCCTTCTGATAGTCAGAGGGACACGCGGAGAGACCCCTCCCGCCGGGTTATCCGGCTGTCGGATTATTAGCCGTCAGCTGCCCTATGCCCGAGAGCATAAAGCAGCTGCCGTTGCCCAGGGTACACCAGTCCCAGGAGATGCCCTTACCCCCGGACCGAGGTCCGAAGGCAACTGCATCTCCCGGGCACACGAGGAGGTTATCCGACCCAGCACCCCACCCGGTCCCAAACCTAACCTAACCTAACCGACGCGGACATAATTACCGCAATCCGCAACCAAAATAAAGACCTTTTGGTAGGCGTCCCTGAGAAAGACCAGAGGATGGAAATCAGGTTCAGGCGGAGAGCGCGGAACCCGCACATTTCCCATGTGGTCATGCGGGTATCGCCAACCCTCTGGGGCCGTTTCACAGCTATAGGTACGCTGCACGTGGATCTGCAGCGAGTAAGGGTGCAGGATCACTCCCCACTCGTACAATGCACTCGGTGCCTGGGGTACGGCCACAGTAAGAGTATGTGCACCGAGTCTGAAGACCGATGCAGCCACTGCGATGGTCATCACCACAGGGCCGAGTGCACGGAGTGGCAAGCGGGGAAACCCCCTGCCTGTCGGAACTGCCGCAAGGCCAAGGCCGACAGATGGGACCACGGAGCATTTGACGAGGAATGTCCGGTTCGGAGGCGTTGGGACGCTATATCGCAGGCGTCCATAGCTTATTGCTAAAGGCGCCCCGGGGGCCGACCGCGTCAACCGGGCTGGACACCACCTGCAAAGGTCCGAACTCGCCACGGCCGAGCTGATGCGTGAAGCGCCAAAGAGAGGGTGGGCGTTCGCGATGATCCAGGAGCCGTACATCGGCGCTATTGGCGAGATGCGGCAATACCCGGGGACAAGGGTGGTACAATGCTCCGGCCGAGGGACCGGAGAGGTCGTAAAGGCCGCCATTGTACTATTCGACGATACCATCAACATCACCCAATGCCCTGACCTCACGTCTGCCAACATTGTTGTGGCCAGATTGAAGACCGGGGCCTGGGAGATAGGGGTGGTATCCGTCTACCTGGAGCCCGACAAGCCCGTTGAACCATACCTGGACGGAATCGTCTGGGTCATGGAGAGATTGGGAACTGTCAACGTGATGCTGGGGGGAGACGTCAATGCTCACAGTACTTTGTGGGGCAGCCGCTCCGTGGATCGAAGGGGGAGTGAGATTGCAGCTATGCTCGACCAACTGGGGATGCACGTGCTGAACCGAGGGTCTGAGCCGACGTTTGAGACGTATCGGGGCGGGTAGCGCTATGCCAGTCGCGTCGACATCACCGCTTGCTCGACAAAGTGGAGGGCTGGCGTATAGCAGACGACGTGTCTTCGTCGGACCACAGGGCAATATTGTTCGAATTGAAGCTTGTGAGGTCCGTCGGTACGGACATCAGGAGTTCGACACGGCGCTACACTACGCATAGGGCAGACTGGAGCGAGTTCAGTAGGACTTTCGCCCAGCTGCTCTCGGAGCGCGGTCTGACGCCCGCTGAGGTTGACAAGGTCACCGAACAGGGGGCGTTAGACGGCGTAGCCGAACGGTACGTGGGAGCCGTGGTGGATTCCTGCGATGCGGTCCTGCCGAAGGTCTCCAAGCGGAGGAGGACGGAATTGCCTTGGTGGTCCGAACAGCTCTCTCTCCTCAAGGCAGACGTCTTGAGGAAAAAGAGACGGATCCGAAACGCGCGGCCAGCTCGTAAAGAGTTGGTCTTACAGGAATATGCCGACGCGAGAGAGGCCTACCGTCTCGAGGCGAAGCGTGCTCAGACCGAAAGCTGGAAGCGGTTCTGCGAGAGGCAGGACCGCGAGACCGTGTGGGACGGCATCTACCGTGTGATGCGTCGCGCGGAGGTGAGGCGAGAGGACGTCCCCCTCGTCCAGTCGGGAAAGGTACTAGACGCAGAGGGATCAGCCAGGATGCTAGCGGAGGTCTTCTTTCCGGGGGATGATCCCGGGGAGGACGATGCGGGCCACTGTCATGTAAGAGTGAAAGCCAATGAAGTCAGCGGGGGGGGACATGGTGACCCATGTGACCCCCCCTTTACGATGGAGGAGCTCCGATGGTCCGTGTCGACCTTCAGTGCTAAGAAAGCACCTGGCGCTGACGGCCTCACCGCAGAAATCTGCCGGGCGGCCATCGCCGTGGATGCCGCCGTGTTTCTCGCGCTCTCCAACCGGTGCCTCGCTCTCTCCTACTTCCCCAGGAAGTGGAAGGAGGCAGTGGTCGTAGTGTTGAGAAAGCCGGATAAGGAAGACTACACGCACCCGAAATCATATCTGCAGTTGTGCAGAGCCGCAAAAGTATCTTGGGGGTTGAACCCAGAAGTGATCAGGACGATGTACCTGGCGGTGTTGGAGCCTACTATACTGTATGCAGCGAGTGTATGGGCGCCGGCGGCTAAGAAGTTACTGGTCCGCAGGCAGTTAGACGCGGTGCAGAGGGGCTTCGCTCAGAAGATAGCAAGGACCCACAGGACCGCGTCGCTGAACTCGGCCCTAATACTCGCCGGGTTGCTTCCTTTGGACCTTCGGGTCCAGGAAGCAGCCCATTTATATGAAATAAAGCGTGGTCATTCCCGACGGGTAGTAGGCGACCGAGACCTGGAGGTACCGGTCAGCTTCAGGAGACTGCCACACCCGTCTGATCAAGTTGGTGTGGAGTTCTCCTGCCTGGGTGAACGGGCGGAGGAGGACCGGCTTCCCACCGCGGCTGCCGATCTGCATATCTATACAGACGGCAGCCGGATAGATGAGAAGGTGGGCGCGGCGTTCAGCGTAATGTGGGACGCCGTGGAGATCACCAACAAAAAACTCAAGCTGGCCAACTTTTGCTAGGTCTACCAGGCGGAGCTGCTGGCATTAGTAAAAGCAACAGGGTACGCGGCCGGCGGGTCGGCGCAGTCCTGCGCCATAATGTGTGACTCGAGGTCCGCCCTCCAAACTGTCGCACAACCGGACACCCTCCATCCCCTTGCGATGCGCGTGAAAGAAAATATCAAAGAGGCTAGAGAAAAAGGGAAGGAAGTAAGGTTATTCTGGCTAAAAGCGCACGCGGGGACGGAGGGGAACGAGAGGGCGGACCAGCTGGCTAAGGACGCGGCCCTAAGAAGTAAAAGGATATGAGGAGTGTCCTGTTTCGTTCGTCAAACGTCAACTTCGGTTGGACACGATTGACGAATGTAACAGGCGCTACGTGGAAGGCACGACGGCTTCGACAACGCGGATATTTTTCCCGGACGCCGCCTCGGCTTACCGCGTGCCCCGTAAGATAGAGCTGGACACGGTTCTGGTCCAGATGTTCACTGGGCACGGGGGATTCTCCGAGTACCTGCATAGGTTTAAACTCAAGGAGAGTCCCTCGTGCATCTGTGATCCGGCGGTGGACCAGACCGTGGAGCACATCCTACTTTCTTGCTGAGGGGAAAACTGATATCCCTCGTGGATTCAATTTTCTCTTCGGCGCAATCAGTCGAGTCGCGCGGCGAGTCCGCCCCTAGGGCGGCTGTTGGCTTCGGCCACGCCGGGCGCACCCGTAGCCCGCTCATAGCACACCCCGAGCGGAGCGGGGACTGCGGTCATTGCGACCGGAGTCGAGAGGAAGACAACCTCCCAAATTACCCCAATCCTAAGGTACGGCGCGCCGATGGGATGAATGGCCAAGGGGAACCTGGTCCCGAGCGCCCGAAGCTGTGGCTCAGCAACCCAACATAATGACAAGCAGATCTCAAGACATTGGTCCCCAGGTGGGTCCTGGCTTTACGGCTGGGGAATCCCACACAGCGCCTGGCGCCGTCTGCTCTTCGTACTCTGGGGTGGGCAAGACTGCTTTAGACGATGGTGTGTGTGTGCAGAGGAGCGCCGATGGTTCGGCGAGTTGCACAATGGCGGAAGTGCCGCGCCCAGCGATGAGCGCTGGCCAACCACACGGTGGTGACAGGTTAGCGCAACGTGTGCTAGCGCTGACCGCGCTGCCCACAGCGCGGGTGGTGCTGGAGCGGCTGCCCTGGGAGCCATCCAAAAACGGGGGCGATGTCGACATGGCCCCTGTTTACCGCATCAGCGACAACGAGGCTGCCGTTTCAGACGGCAGCCTCACTACGGTTGCGTCAGGCGGATCCTGCTTTTGGCAGGACCGCAAACGACGGCGGCCCAGCAGGAAAGGCTCGTCGACTTCCTCGGAGGAGGACGGCAAGAGCGCCGGGGAGCTATACCCCGGCTCCAAGCCGGAGCGACGTGGGCTTCCGCCCACGACAGGCAAGTATGTCGGCCTTAGCAAGGCCAAGGCCGCGTTCGACGCCGAGAGGCGTCAGTAGCTGAGGCTCCAGGCGGAGGAGGAACTCGTCGCGACGGCGGCGAGGTTCCGCCGAAACCGGGAGCGGAAGCTCTCCAGATCGCCTGCGCTGAAGTCGAGGACGGCTCCAGACGAGCAGACGGTTGGGGCGTTGCAGCGGATGGTTCTCGACGACGCTGAGCTGAACAGTACGATCGCCAGCAAGTCGAAGAACCTCAAGTCCGACCTGGCGCGGGACCTGAGTGACGCCGCGGCCTCCATCAAGGTGGCCGTGACTATCATCGCATCTCGCACAGCGACGGACAAGACGCGGCAGCTGCAGGCGGAGTACGCCCGCCTGCGCGCCGATTCGGCCGATTTCCGCAAGGAGTTGGCCAACCTCAGGGCGAAGATAGACGAGTTGAAGCGGCGGGATAGACCGGCGCCTCCTCGTCCGGATGCCGGCGATGAGTCTCCTGGGGAGAGGACGATTCGGCCGGCAAAAAAACGGCGCATGGGTGCCGATCGCCTCGTACCGGCGACTACGTCGGTAGTGGAGATCTGCCGCACCGTAATGGTGCAGGTGGGGACGATGGTGTCGGCTCGCCTGGCATCACTGGACGACAGGCTTCTCCCGGAGAAGCGTGTCCGGCCACCGCTGGCTGCCGCGAGGCAGGCGGCATCGGCCGCCAAGAATGCCGGCCCAGCCCCGAAAGCGGCCGCGGCCTCCGCAAACCCCACCCCCAAAGCCCCCTTGGCGAAGAGGAAAGGGAAAGGGGGGCCGCAGAAGGCGGCGGGAAAGCTCCCTAAGTCCGCAGGCAAGTTCCTGCCCGCGCCTGCCCCACCTCCATTGGAGGAGGCGTGGACCGTCGTTGCGCGAAAGCCGCGACGGGCGAAGGAGCTGCCGCTGAAGCCGCAGCAGCGGCAGAAGCAGCGACAGCAGTCGCAGCCGAAGCCGCACCAGCAGCAGCAACAGCGCCGGAGCGCGAAGCGCAAAGCCGGCAGGAAGAACCGGCCACGAAAGCTGCGGGCCCCACGGTCCGCGGCGGTCGTGGTTACTCTTGCGCCTGAGGCGGTCGCGAAGGGCGTCACGTACGCTGAAGTGATCGCCCAGACGCGGGAGCGGATTGACCTGAAAGGCCTCGGCATTCTCGGGATGCGCTGCAAGACGGCGGCGATCGGAGCACGAATATTTGAAGTGCCCGGTCTTGAAAACGACGAGAAAGCCGATACCCTCGCCAAGAGGCTCCGCGAGTCTCTCGGCGAGGATGTCGCGCGGATCTCGAGGCCGGTGAAGTGCGCCGAGCTGAAGGTCTCCGGACTGGATGACTCGGTCACCAGCGCCGACGTAGTCGCCGCGGTGGCGCGAGCGGGGGGCTGTCCGGCCGACCAGGTTTGGTCGGGCAGCGTCTCGTTCGGCGCCTCCGGCCTCGGGAGGGCGTGACTACGCTGTCCTGTGCTTGCGGCTCGGCGTGTCGTGGACGGCGGCAGACTCCTGGTAGGCTGGGTGTCTGCGCAGGTCACACTGCTCGCGAGCAGACCGCAACTCTGCTTCCGGTGCCTCGAAAAGGGGCACGTGCGGGCGCAGTATAAGTCCGACTCGGACCGCAGCGATGAGTGCTATCGCTGCGGAAAGAGCGGCCACAGGGCGGCCAACTGCTCTGCCAATCCGCACTGCAACCGATGCAGCGCGGCCGGTATTCAGGCCGACCATAAATCCGGCGGTGGTGCCTGCGACAGGGCGCGCGTCGTCGGTGGTGGGGCGACGAAGGGCGGCAGGCGCGGCGGTTGTGGCCTGAGGGTCACTCGACCGCAGGCGCTCGGCGCAAGCGAGAAAGCCGCGCGGGAGGAGGTTTAGATGTCCGTCGAGTGACGATGGACCTGAACTTCCTCCAGTCGAACATCAACCACTGCGCCAGAGCTCAGGACCTTCTGTTCCAGAGCATGGCGGAGCGGTCGATAAACGTGGCGGTGGTCACCGAGCCGTACTACGTCCCACCGTGGGAGAGCTGGGCGGGAGACGTAGACGGATCGGTGGCCATAGGCACGGTGACCTCGAACGGCTCCCCCGACCTAGAGTTGGTGGAGCGCGGTCGGGGTTACGTCACCGGGCGGGTGGGAGACGTGCTGGTCGTGGGAGGTGTAGGCGGAGTTCGAGCGGCTTCTCGACGAGATCGGTGCTCTCATCGGCCGGCTAGGGTCGGGTCGCATTCTCCTCGCCGGAGACCTCAACGCACCGCACCCAGCCCACCGCGCACCGCGCACCGAGCATCACGCACCGCACCCAGCCCACCGCGCACCGCGCACCGCACCCAGCCCACCGCGCACCGCGCACCGCGCACCGCACCCAGCGCACCGCGCACCGAGCATCACGCACCGCACCCAGCCCACCGCGCACCGCGCACCGCGCACCGCGCATCACGCACCGCATCCAGCTCGCCGGGCTGCGACGCTTGTCTCTGACGAGCTATGTATCTGTGTTGTGCAGGCGCGAGGCGAGAGGCGCGAGACGCGGGGCGTATGCATCTGCTTGAAGTTCGGCGCTGAAAGAACTTCCGGCTTTTACGACTACATTGAGTTTCGGAGGATGCGGAGGTATGAGGAGGGCGGGCGGGCATTGGGGGGTGGCGGGCGAACAACCGTTCAGTGACACGTGGCAATGGAGTTGCGTGAGTCGGCGGTGAGGGCCGATACGGCCGAGAGGGGGCGAGAGGGAGCGAGGGCTGTGTGGTTGGCGCGCACGGCGCACATCGCACGTGCGCCGCCACCTGCTCCGATTAACGTCGGACATTTTCGGTTGATCGCCGGCGACGAGGTATTTTTCAAAGCGGCGCCCCGGCCCCTTCACGACGGCATCGGTGATTTAACTCGCGGGAGATAAGCGCTCGTAATACGTTTTAGATGGACCGCGCCCCGCTCGGCCCGCCCGGCCCGCCGCCCATTGCTCAGCGGCCCCGTACCATGCAGTGCCTTCATTATTGTATTTTGCGTGTCGGAGATGTAAAGTGACCTCTAACTCAGCCACTCCATTCTGAGGTACCGCTGCACAAATAAATAGATCAGTAAACGCGTACCATAGTGCACAACGACGCCTGAACGCAGAGCGGGGTGGTGTGGTGTGCTGGCTTCCATCCCCTCTCTGATTGTTGGCTTGTGCGAATTAAATCAATCCAAAATTCCAAATGTTTACCGCACAAAGTGTCGACTGAGAGCAGCACAAGTTATGTGCTCTAGCCAGACGGCAAAGCGAATTCGTTTATTGCGCGATGCTATAAACGAATCATTGTGCGGTGCTGTGACAAACTGCACTACTACTGCCACCACATGAGCCATCGCGGACACGCGGTGTGAGTCTGTTGCCATCCGGTGTACGGTGCGCTCGAGTCTATTCTCCGACCGGGCGGCTCTCTATTGAGTGTTTGCAGAATGTAAAGTTTTATTATAGTCAAACATAAATCACACAGTCAGCAATGCAAACTAACAGCAGTCAGCTTAGAAATATTCTATGCAGCTCGTCGGTACTTTCGCGTGACGTGCGACAAGGTTAGCTAATGTCGAAATCGCACCGACTAAAAGTTTTACGGTTTTCACTCGGACCAAAGGTACTTACGTGAGCGTCGGCGAGCCGGCAATAGTAGCACCGTGGCGATTCATCTTAGGGGTGATACAATTCCGTTTCCTTTCATCTGGCGATCAGACGGAACATATAGCGTACATTCCTTTTTGGCTTCGTATCCTCTAAATGACAAGTTTCCCTGTATTCTTCTTCCAAAGGTCACAAGAGGTAAAAGTGCAAACATTGTTAATCCCGTGCAATGCATCTGACTTTGACTACGTCGCCAATCATTAATCGCATGCGGAGAGTGGAGACATTGAAATCATTCATCTTCTTTCGCGGTCTTCGCTAGTACACAGTACGACACCCCTTAGTCGAAATCTTAAGATTTAGGCAATTGATGATATTTTTATTCCTTTCGTTGATTACTAATGAAAAGGGTACCGCGTCAGTAAGCAGCGAGTTGGGTCCCGCCCGCGGCGGGCGGCGGGCGCGCGCGGTGCGGGCGGCAGTGCGCGGCGCGCTGCGCGGGCAGTCGTCGGCGCGCCCCCGGCCGAGCGCCCGCCGGCACCGCGCCGCCCGCACGCAGTCCGGACGCGCCGCCGCGGACGCCCGCACCGTACCGCGCCGAGCCGCGAGCCTTGCTCGTCGAGTCGGAAGGCACAGTACTAAATAGTCTCATTGCTCCGGATCCGCCTAACAACAGTTTCCCGCGCTTTCCATAATGCAATAGATACCAAAATCATTACTCCGCTACGCAGACGGAAGTGATACGCATGAGTGAACAGTTCCCTATGCATCTTTATGCGTGGCGTAGTAAGACGTAAGACAAAATGTAGAAATGTCCGTACCCTGGATCACTTTTGGCCGGATGCGGTAGAGAGGAGGAAGTAGAGCGGATGGCGTTTGTTGCAATGTTTAAATGTCTACTAGCAGTTCTTTGCCTATCCTTCTCCGGTTAGTGTTTTTTTTATGATTCATAACTTAGTTATAAAAATTTGCAATTTACAAATGTTATTTCTGCAATAATTATTTTTAACAATAGGGACGGTCTCAAAATTATTAATTAACAGTGCTTTGTACAAAAACTTGCTCGCACCCCGCGGAGCCTGCGCCGGGAGGAACCTTCGCGGGACTCGCATCTCATCTCAACGTCTCCATGGATCTGCTCACTCCGAAGATATACACATTTACCATTCTTATAAAAACACTCATAAAAATAGCTGTAACTCACGGAAGCCCCGGCGTCCGAGCATTTTTACCCCGAAACAATAACTTATCTGTTATCCCCGATGTCGTGGTAAAGAGGAACTCGTAAGGATTGACCACGTTCTGTTTACAACAATGTTTAATGTTGGATGCTGCAAGCTGTGCTGCAGCGCGAGTCTCGTGCCGCAAGTATCGAACTACCCTTTTGTGCATTTTGGTGCATTTAGCTATAACAATATTTATATAATAATTCTTAGCTCGTTGGAAGGAAAGCACAGAAAATAAATACCGTAAATCTCTTGCAAATCTTCTTTCCGTTTGGTGCAGTTGTTGCAGCAGTTTCATTGTCCCCGGATAAATCCAATCCAATCCAATCAGCCGGAAGACGTCCACTGCTGGCCTTTGTCCAGCAGTGGACGTCGTCAGTGTCCCCGGATAAACTGCCACATTATCTATATATTGCATTATTGTTAACTGTTAAGATTCTTTTAACAAACGGAAACTTATTATTTAGTAAAGTCACTTGATATTCACTTCGAAATATTATACCTGGCACGTATACTGCATGTTAGGAGACCGCTTCCGCAAGCGAAGACAGGCGATAGTACTAACGACACCTGATGAGGGGACAAAAAAAACGAACTTGTTATAAAAAATCATATTTTTAAAACATTTTATTGGCCTTATTTATGCTCCATCGTGTTAGTACAGCTAAATGAAACTATAGTTTCGTAGAAAACACATTACTTTACTAAAACAAACAACCACCAATGAAACACAAAATCAATAACAGCTGATGCTCGGATCAAGGAACAACCAAGGTGTGTTCGGTTTCAGTTCGGTTTCAGTTCGGTTTCAGTTCAGCTCCAGCGGAGCCTCGCCAGGGGCCGCACGGCGTGCCGAGCACCGGCGGTTGTTGATTTCATGATTCATTGCTGGATTTTTTATGAAACTATAGCTTCATTTAGCTGTACTAACACGATGGAACGTAAATAATGCTCATAAAACGTATGAAATATATGATTTTTTTCAATCAGGATCTATTTTTTTCGTCTCATCACCAAAGTTGTCATTAGTATTCAAAATCAAAATCAATAATCATTTATTTGACAAGGTACATTACATAGTCGTAACAGTTACAGGTGTCTCCGTTTAGTCATAACACCGCCCTCCCTTATCATAACTACATGATTTGAGTTTGTGGTCGTAATAAGTTTGTGTGTGCTAATGTCCCCCTTTTTTTGTTTAAAAATTTGTATTTATGCAATGCGTGTCTCAGTGTACTAATTATTTACAATTCAATGTCGTAAAGAGATTGTGTTATTAGCCTTTTTGTTATTACTATCTTGCAGTCACGATAGTTTTTGGGACATATTTTTAATTGTTTATATATATATATATATATATATATATATATATATACAATAAAACATGCGTCCAGCATAATATGAGATCAGTATATATTGACCTCATGTTATGCTGTTCGCTCATCGATGGAGTGGGTATTACTGTATCATTCCCTCTCCTCTCGTTAGTGTTGATGTCGTGTGCTACGGTTTTCTTGAGTTTTAAAGTGGAATATAATATATATATATAGTTTACGAACAGACAGTACATTAGCAAGCTCATAGAGGTCTTCTGTGGAGTACTTTCGATTTTTAAAATACATAACCTTGATAAGGTCTCTGAGCTCTTTCCACTGTGATAAAGTGCGTTTTATTGGCACCTGCCCATATTGGTAAACAATATGCAGTGATAGACCGTACCAGAGAAATGTATATGTACTTTAGAAAATTATTTGTTGAACAAGTATTTGTGGTAGTTTTAGGAGCAATACGTACGATACAACATTTTTAACTTCCAAATACATTTTCGAATGGTCGCTGCAGTATGTTCTCTTTGGGGATACCGCGACAACCTGCGATCGAGTTGAATACCTAAATAATATATTTTGTTTGATTAACTTTATTAATGATGGAACAGTTACAGGAATCATTTGCGACATTGGAACAATTATGAATTTTTATATCATAATTAACTGGTTGGGAATTGTTATATGTACTATCATCAATCGGGACTAAACCGTGCTCTGCTCTTAATATAACCTCGTCCCAGTATGGTCCTGTAAAGACTATCGTCTATCTTCGTTTTCTGAAGCAGTGTCCTAACAACCAGTGTATATCTATTGTACATGGCAGTAATCGTCACCAGTGCTTCATAATTTACTAATAGAGTGACGCCGAAATCCGAGTGTTGTGCATTTTGATTTCCCTCTGAGGTAATTATTATCTTAGGAAGAAACTTGCAATAAAAATGAATTGCTATGGAATCAAAAGTTCTGTCAAATTGTACTATGCGATAATTTTGAGAATAAATCGGCATCGGGAAGAAGGATTCACTTCACCGTCTGCAGCCTTCACTTTAAAATGCATGTAAAATGCTCTAAGAGCGGCCGCTACATAAAACTGCAGATTGTCATCGCTGAACCGCTGCGCGACGCGGGTGTGCGCGTGCGCAGCCCCGGCCGTTGCGGACGTATGCCGCACATCAGTCTCTGATACGCATCAGTAAACGTTGTGCGCACAACATGTATCGGGCTTGTAAATAATGCAACATAATGTCGGCGCAGCCCCGCTACTTGCACTATACTGACGGTGCTCGGTGAAGTATATGCAGGGAATTATTTTAGGAGTCGGACGGGAAGTGTAGTGCGCGATTGCGATAGTGGGAGCGGGCGAGGCAGCGGCGGGCGCGTCGGCGGGAGGGGCGCTGTTGTGTTGGTGCGGAGCGCGCGCGGAGGCGGAGGCGGCGGCGGCGGCGTGGGGCGATGCGCTGACGCAATGCGCGCCTGCGCACGCGCACGCGCCCCGCGCACTCCCGCGCCCGCGCCCGCGCCCGCGCTCCGCCCGGCCCTCGCGCTGCCGCTCGCGCTGTTGCTCGCCGGTGATTGAACTTCACCACACATACTAGGAGATTAATGCGAAAACCGTTTGTAGCCGCCTTTACATGGACGCGTTTACACGAGGAGGCGGTCGGACGACCGGAACAGAACTCCCGCCTGATTGTGAATAACAACAAGCCTCTCCCGCAGCAATAAGTTAAGACATTCATAAAGCAGCACGAGCCGCCCGGCGGCTTCAAAATGTGCTTGATTTCGTCACCTCAGTAATTGCACAAGACGACAGCACTTTTCAAATTAAAAGATGGTGGTGATATTCGGGCACTACCGCATGGGCGCTGTAATATTCTCTACTGCGGTTCATAATGCATAATTTGTGTGGAGGTCTGTCTTTTAGTAACATGGGGGTGCGCAGGTTGCACCGAGTGCGCCGGCAACCCGGACGCGAAGCGGCTGTATGACGACTTGTTGAGCAACTACAACAAGCTGGTGCGCCCTGTGCTCAACGTGAGCGACGCGCTCACCGTGCGCATCAAGTTGAAGCTCAGCCAGCTCATCGATGTCGTGAGTGTCAATAGAGTGGTCGCTGGTGTGGTGAGTGTCGTTCGAGCGCCACTTTATTAATATTTAATGTTTTACAGAATCTGAAGAACCAGATCATGACCACGAATTTGTGGGTCGAGCAGGTACGGACATTTCCTCGAATATGTTTTTCTGATAATAAACGCCATAGAAATAAATCCTGTGGGCTCTTTCCAGAGTTGGTACGACTATAAGTTGTCTTGGGAGCCGCGGGAGTACGGCGGCGTGGAAATGCTGCACGTCCCCTCGGACCACATCTGGAGGCCCGACATTGTACTGTACAACAAGTGAGTCCCTTCTGTTGATAAATGTCGACAAGATATCAGCTATCCATCACCTGGTTGTGACACTTATGTTACTTAATTTACTGTCTCACGTTGTTACCATCTCATCTAGTCGAGTTTCGCATTCGTGGTCTGCTGACATCTATTACCGTGTACCAATATTCCGTATGCTTATGGCAATATATATATATATACAAGAACCATCTCGCCTTCTTAGAGGTAGCGGCTTCCATTTTATACGGAAGAGCAAAAGTTGTTTGTCGTGAGTGTTTGGAACTGAGGTTGGTGATCCTGCGCAGCGCCGACGGCAACTTCGAGGTGACGCTGGCAACCAAGGCGACGCTGAACTACACGGGCCGAGTGGAATGGCGCCCGCCAGCCATCTACAAGTCTTCTTGCGAGATAGACGTGGAGTACTTTCCGTTCGACCAGCAGACGTGTGTAATGAAGTTCGGCTCCTGGACCTACGATGGGTTTCAGGTGAGCTGTTTACGTTTGTTTCACAAACTGTTTCATATTTTATATCGTTCAAAAATATCTAAGCCAGGAGTGCAAACCGAAGAGTCTTTGCGATGAAGACGAGCCGCTGGTGAATTACAAGCGACGTGAGGAATGACGTGTCGCAGGTTCCGGTCCGATACCGTGGTTTGTACCGGCAACATGCGTCCGGCTCTGGTCCGCGTCGGTGTAGGCTGCCGTTACTACGGCTTTGTTGTAAAGTATTGTAGTAGAGTTTGTGTGGTGGCGATGTGGACCTCAGCACGTAGTATGAATTCAGGTGGACCTGCGGCACATCGACGAGGCGCGCGGCACTAACGTGGTAGAGCTGGGCGTGGACCTGTCCGAGTTCTACACGTCCGTGGAGTGGGACATCCTCGAGGTGCCCGCCGTCAGGTATCACCTCCGGTAGCACCGGCACTAGACTACATCCTGTATGTCGAAATGAATGACTGAATCGCACACCGTACAGACAAAATTATATATTTTTAATATTTGTACATATTTATATATATTATTTCATTTAACATTGTCACCGTGTACCATCGAGAGCCGCGCGCGCCTGCGCGGTGTGGCTGCACCAGGTTCTCGTGTCCACGCGAACGCTGCGCACTTGACGAATCCACTCTGCGGCTCTCACTTACGGAGATAACAAAATAAACGCGATATAGTTCTTAGTTTCACTCAATGTGCAGCGTGCAGCGTGAATACCTACTTCGCATTGTTTACAACTGTTAGATGCTTTTGTTGCCATTCACGTCATCGGTGCCGTCATCATGTTCGTGTCGATGTACCAGGAACGAGAAATTCTACACGTGCTGCGACGAGCCGTACCTGGACATCACCTTCAACATCACGATGCGCCGCAAGACGCTGTTCTACACGGTGAACTTGATCATTCCGTGCATGGGCATCTCGTTCCTCACCGTGCTCGTGTTCTACCTGCCGTCGGACAGCGGCGAGAAAGTTTCACTCTCTATCTCCATCCTACTGTCGCTGACCGTGTTCTTCCTGCTGCTGGCCGAGATTATTCCGCCCACTTCGTTGGTGGTGCCTTTGCTGGGAAAGTTCGTTCTATTCACTATGATCCTCGACACTTTCAGGTAAAATTCTGGTTCAAATTTTATTTTGAAAACGTCTTACTGATACATTTAGAAACGCGCGCCAGCTCAGTAGCAAATCGGCCCGGGAGCACGCGAGCTAGTGCGCGTGGTCCGTGATGGAGCCGTAGCTCCGTGTGCCGTGTCCGCGCTGCTGTAGCTTGCGGCGCTGGGCATCGTCAATGACTTGTGATGTATGCTTCCGCGCGCAGCATCTGCGTCACGGTGGTGGTGCTGAACGTGCATTTCCGGTCACCGCAGACCCACACGATGGCGCCGTGGGTACGACGAGTGTTCATCCACGTGCTGCCGCGGCTGCTAGTGATGCGCCGGCCGCACTGCCGTCTCGACCCTCACCGGAGCCGCTTGTGAGTGATCCGCTCTAACCGACTCCGATCGCGACAACATTCAGCTCTAATCAGTTCCAAGTATTTCATACACTTATCGTTTTCGCCTTCCGCCAGACAGCATCCTCCTATCGATCGCAACTGAACGATGCCTGTGGCAATTAATTGGGTTTCTGTACTCCTCCATCAACAATACCACCACAAAGATTACTTAAATTTTATGAAGAATTCAAGAGATCAGCGTGGAGATGCTAAAAGGAAGACTTTCTCCAGGGGACATGTACGAGTATTGGCTGATGACAATGTTGTTGTTTACTTAGGCGCCCATTTTTCCAATGAAGTTAAGGCCATTTACCTTTCATTCACCAAAGTTATCGTCCTGCAACATGCCTGCACTCGGTGGGAATGGAGCCGCCGCACCCCGCACCCGGCCTCGAGTCGCACGGTCGCGTCGTCCCACTGAACTCACTGCCATGACCGGATATATGCATATCTATGCGTTCGATGCCCAAGCTTATGGGACGGGTTGTGTTTCATGTAATGTTGATGGTCAGACGACGGAATGAAAATAACGGTTTCCGTTCAAAGTGCGGGAATAGTGGCGCGCGAGGCGATGGAGCTGACGTGCGCGGAGACGTCGCCGAGCTCGTGCCGGCTGCACGCGGCGCACGGCGGGCACGCGGCGCACGGCGGGCCGGCGGGCGCGCGCGCGCCCCTCGACGCGCCCTCGCTCTGCGACGCGCTGCGCCGCTGGCATCGCTGCCCGGAGCTGCACAAGGCCATCGACGGTATCAACTACATCGCCGACCAAACGCGGAAAGAGGAGGAGTCAACGAGGGTGAGCGCGCTCGAAAACAATTTCCACATCACATCGAGCGTAATTTTTATTCGATAACGCGATGAAACGAGCGGGACCGTCACCCGGATGGTCACCCGATGGTAAGCGATACGTCCGCCCGTAGCGAGGCGGCGCTAGCAGGACGGTGAACCACCACACCATGCCACACGGCATGACCCCATGTCCCAATGGTACGAAGTGTTTCGTTCGCCGGAATGAGCTTTAACTAATACCGGTAAGTGTATTATGAATGCGGATTGCAGGTGAAGGAGGACTGGAAATATGTAGCGATGGTCCTGGACAGATTGTTCCTTTGGATCTTCACACTGGCGGTGGTGGTCGGTTCGGCGGGCATCATCCTGCAGGCGCCGACGCTGTACGACGAGCGCGCGCCCATCGACGTGCGCCTGTCGGAGATCGCGTACGCGGCGGCCAAGCCCCGGCCGCCGCCGCCACGCTGACCGTGCCCCGCTCCGGCCCGGCCCGACCCTACCCGGCCGCCCGGCCCGACCCGGCCCAGTGCGGCCAGGTCGCCGCCCGCTGACCCCACTCTTTAATACACGAATACTGTACATAAAATATATAATTAATATTATAGTTTGTACCGAGGAATCATCACAGTCGAATTTCTTTTGATAGAGACGAAATAAAATAATTATTTGTATGACGTGTTTTACTTCCGGTGACCCCCGCGCCTAGTGTGTGCAGGTACTGCATACGCAACACCTGAGCTTGACAAACATTTCAAGCTCTACGAGCGGCTACGCTCTGCTACAAATAAGCAAAAGGGGCCCCGGCTGGGCGATTCCTGCGGGCGGCCGGTGCTCTAGCGCCTTCCGCGAGCGAGCGAGGGAGCGTCACCATGTTTAATAAAAATTTTTTCCTCCGACTTTGAGCGTGCGGGGGCTGGCGGACCGGGTCCGCGACCTGCCGCGGCCTGAACTCTATTGCATTCGCAACTGCCAAGTTTCAACTTGAACACTATAGTGCGCTGTCACCACCAACGGGCAGCCGGCCAGCGTTGTGCGGGATGAGTGGAGTAGGCGCTATGAGCGTGCATGTTTCGCCGGGCTCTGAAGATTTCATTTCCGAGCGCGCCCCTGTCGCCTGGCGACTTTTTAGTTCATTAACTTTGTAATGATATTAATTCCTTTTGTACTGCGTTAAAAACTTGTTAAATATCTGGTATTTATATTATACTCGATCGTTTTGCACTACACGAACATCTCGCGCCATCAGCAACAGTGGCCCACCACGAGGGAGATAAAGTAAATACATGCCAATGAGACATTTACGCTGGAGGTGGACCTCTGCTTAGATTTTCTCGCTCATCGGAGACCATCACTGCGCTTATTACTGCTGTGATATATAATAGTAGTATATGTAATAACGAATACCAATGTATTCCAAATTAAATTCTGTTGCACCAGGAGAGTAACCTGACTCGACGAGTAGTGGTAACATGGCGACGAGCACCATGTGGTGCAGCGCAAACATAGTCGAGCTGCTCGTCTCGTCCCTTACTTGAAAACAAAAAATACAATGCTTGTGTGCTGCGCATCAACGAGCAGCAATTTTTAAAAGGAAAATTAGTATTATAAAGGGCGTCTGGCGGCAGATTTATATTTTAATAAACGAATATCTCAATAAGTTATAAACAGTGCGGGGTGGTGGGGAAGGTGGTCAGTGGTCAGTCATTAGAATCACCGATCGTGAGGATTTCTTAGTCACGATGTCGCAGTGGTGCAGTGGTGCAGCGGTGCAGTGGTGCAGTGGTGCAGTGGTGCAGTGGTCGGGTGAGCATCGCGCGTTCGCTATTGAAGCATTTTTCAAGAGTAACGATTCTTACGTACTCGCTCCGACAGCCGACAGTTTTGTTCACATTTCAATATTCGACGGATAGGCGATGGGCCGAGTGTGAATTTAATTCGTTCGTGGGTGGAGAGGTTCCGCGCAACTGCTTCGGCTATGAACACACCACGGCCAGGACCTAGTCGATCGTCAAGGACCCCCGAAAACATTGAACTGGTTGAACGCAGTTTACGTGAAAATGCACGACTTTCGATACGGAAAAGGGCAGCTTCACTGGGACTTGCAAGAGCATGCGTGCATGAAATTTTGAAAAAAGATATGAAGTTTCATCCTTTTAAAATTCAAATAATTCAAGAATTGAAAAAAATGACTTTGCGTCACGCAAATTTGTTTTGTGAAACCATGTTGGAGCGTGTTCGCACTGTGAATTCCATTTTTTGGAGCGACGAGGCTCATTTTCATTTAAACGGACACGTAAACAAGAACAACACACAAAATTGCCGTTACTGGGCTCTAAGAACTCGCAATCCTCGACTGAAGCACCAAAAACCATTACATTGGCCAAGGGTAACTGTTTGGTGCGCTTTATCCACGAATGGGATAATCGGACCATTTGTTTTTGAAAATGCACGGGCCCAAGCGACGAATGTCAATGGTGAGAATTATCGGCTCATGATTTCGAATTTCTTTTTGCCGAACCTGCGAGCTCATTCATCATTCTCATCATTCTCATCACACACGTGGTTTCAACAGGATGCGGTGGTACAGGTGCGACCGCACACACGGCCAGAGCTTCGATGGATTTGTTGCGAGAAAATCTCCCTCAAAAACTGACTAGTCGCTTTGGGGACATCCCGTGGCCACCGAGGTCACCCGACCTAACTCCAATGGATTTTGTTTTGTGGGGCTACCTCAAAGAGAGAGTTTACGCCAACAATCCGCGAACTGTTGTGGACTTAAAAGAAAATATTCGGCGAGAAATCAGCGCAATTGAACCAAGTTTACTGCAGCGTGTGGCACGGAATACGAGGCTCCGTTTCGAACAGTGTGTGTGTGTGTGTGTGTGTGTGTGTGCAACAGGATGGAAGACATTTGGATGACATTATCTTTAAAAAATGTAATCCGCATTTGTACTTTATCTTTTAATACTTTTAGTAAAATTATATGTCAAACATATTATTTTTTATTTAAATTTGAAAACATAAATCTGCCACCAGACACCCTGTAGTATTGGGCAGGCTGGTGGATGCACAGTAGTTCCGAATATTCAGCGTCGGTTCGCGCTCCGGGCTGTCGGTCCGCGTTTCCTAAACAATACCTCGCAACTACATTAACTATAATGTGAAAGTTGTGCAGAATTTCTGTTTATTTATGGGACTATTTAAATTTGAAGAGGGACAAAGGTAGATCCCGCCGAGCCGGTAGCGGTGCGCGAACTCGTTTGTCCAGAAAGTATATTACGTTGGCCGCGGCCGCGCCCGCGCATCGACAACACGAAGTCCATAACCGCACATGTCGTAGTGCAACGCGGTGCGGTGCGGTGCGGTGCAGCGTGCAGCGTGCGCGCCTCTTGTGTGTACACGATACTCAATCTAGTTTTAGTTTTACATTAGTCTGAAATATTAACATCATAAATAATAAAAAATCTCAACAACAAAAACACTACACAATTCCAAACGCCATTGCTACAGAACCACGCGACACGAATTCACACGTGTAAGTACACAGCACGCAGCACGCAGCACGCAGCACGCAGCCCGCCCGCGGGGGGCTCGGTCCAGCAGTTGGCTGCGCTCGGGATTAGTTCTAAGCCGTCGCCCCGCTTGCTGCACCGCACGGCTCAGACGGGCAGTAATTACCTGTGGTCTGTTCGGCGCGGCGCGGACGGCTTGGGGACGGCCGGGGGACGGTGCTCTCTCCCAGATGGGAGTGTTCAACAACCAACACCAACAGTAACATCGAATGGCCTCGTTTGTTGTTAAAATTATTCCAGGCGGTCAAGTTCATGTCGTCTTTTATAGGTGTAGTTGTCTCGCTGCCCCCTGCCGTCCCACCAACCCCCATTCCTCCCCACACTTACAAGCGACGGGCACAAAATTCAATTCGTCCTTTACCTTTTCTTAACACATTTAAAAAAGTAAAACGTGTATAAGTATCTCTAACTACCGTAAAAAAAAAGGCGCAAGTGGAATATATCTGTGTTAGGTTTCCGGCGTTAACTCCATCAGAGTTGATCTGAGAGATTCATTTCCTGTTGCTCGAACGTCTGCGGGAAGGAACCAGCGACCGCGCTCCCCCGTGTGAGGAGTGAGCGGTCGAGTTATAAAGCGAGCTCATGCTGCACGACCCATGGCCGGCGGACTCGTTATCTTCGCACACAAGCATGCACGTGGGCGTGTGCGAAGGTACCCGACAGGCGAACACTTCTCCCGTGGCAGCGGGCAACGGTTTGCTGCAAACTCAACTACTTCTTAACTAAAATCTTCAGGCACTTCAAGTATAAAACTAAAAAAAAAAGTTTTTTGTGGCATACCCCTCCCGCACCCCGCGCTACTCGGGAGTTGGTAAGTGAAAGAACTTTATTTCAAAATATCACCAACTAACTCTCTTTAGAGCTCACGTTTCACTCTGTCCATGTAACCAATGTAATTACAACCAAGCACGCACTCGCCGCGCACTCGCCGCGCACTCGCCGCGACCGCTGGCCCGGCCGGCCCCCGCCCTCCTCTCCACACTATAACTATTGTTATATTATTTAATACTGGTAAAACTTTGCAACCAGTTTGTATCAGCTTTATGTTTGAAATGTTTATAACTGTGCCCGCTGCGGCCGCACGCGTACGGTCGCCCGTCGCAACTCGATTTGTAATAATAAATAAAAAAATACGATTCACGAGTGGACAATCCGTGCGAGAATTATATTTCAGCGGGATCTGAACCTGAACCCACCGAACAGATGCAAACGCACGCGGACAACAATGCATTAATTCAATTTGTTCAGTGTTATTAAAAATTAACTTTTCGAATGTGCAGAGTAGTCCGCTGCGGCCCGCGGCGCTGCGTCCCCCGCAGGGCGTTATCCGGAAGTCGGTCTCGAGCTGTCCTACCGCTAATCGAGTGTGCGTCGGTATACAATGATTCGCGTCCACTTCGCCGCGGGGTGAGGGGTGGGGGGGGGGTGCGGAGGGCTCGCGTGCTCTCGAGAGAGGGCGGCGGCCTGCCCCCCGGAGACCTTGACACGATTCCCAAACAGGCGGGGGGCGCGCGGTTAGTTCGTTGTGTAAACTGGTGAGTCGTGGTGTCGCAGGCCGCTGTAGTATGTGAATCTCTATGTCGGGTGTACTGATCATGTACTTACAACCCCCACCCCCTCACCCCTGCACGGTGTATAACGGTGGCTCGTCGTGAGGTACACGATTGTTGTTATTCAATAAAAAGTTTCACTAGAACTTTTGTCTATTATTTCTTTCGTATAATTTTAGGGCTCGCCGGATGGAAATAATTAGAGCAAAAGGGAAATTCGCTGCCTACGTAACAGCGCCGCCGCTCGCCGCCGCTTGCCACCGCTTGCCACCGCTTGCCGCCGCGCTCGCCGCCCAGCCGCAGCTCTGCGAATCGATTTAATATTTGTGTACACAAATATGACACTGACATATCCGTTCGTTGGTTAAATAAGTTGTTATTGCCGCAGCCGCCGGCCCGCCCTCGCCCGTCCGCGCCTATTCGCGCCCGTTAGCGCCCGTCGCCCGGGGCCGGAACTGTTTTGTAATAAAATATACAGGCTTTAAGTGGTCCGAGGAGTCGTCCGCAACAGCGCAGAACTACTCTGGACATCGGTGGGGAATTAAGAAAGCTCCAATCTGAGTCAACACATTGGAGAGTTCTTCCCGCTGTGTGCGAAAAAGCAAAACGAGCGCCTCGTGTGCTACGAGCGCTGCGAGTGCTACGATTGCTACGAGAGTTACGCGGCGCTACGAGCGCATCGCGGCGCATGGCGGCAGCCGCACCCGCACCTGCACCTGCACCTGCACTCGCACCTGCACATGCACCTGCACTCGCACCTGCACCTGCATATGCACCTGCCCTTGCAGCTGCATCCGCACATGCACCTGCACATGCGGCGGACGGTGGCGGGGGTCGGTGGTGTTGACATTTCGAAACACTAAGCATTCTGCGGAGCACAATGCGGCGCACTCGTACAATACTTCTCCGTAAAAAGGATAAATCGATCCGGTGCGAGGGGCGGTCGGTGTGACTCGCCTGCAACATTAATGTGTTCCCAGTTCTCGATACGCTTTGGTTCCGCGGGCGCGGAGCGGAGCGGGTGCAGCACCCGCTCCGCTACGCTCACCTCCACCGCCGCGCCCCCGCTCTCGACCGCCCCCGCTGCAGGTACCGTTTCGGTAAGACAGCAGCAGCATCAGTCCTAAGCTCTGCCTAACAAGAATTGGGCTAAGGCTCTGTCTATCGTAGAAGGCGACTAAAATGGTCTTCGTAGAGCCTTCATCGTTCGATAAGCGACCCTAGGAGAAATGGCAAGTGCAAGGTGGCCCTGCACTTGTCGTAGCACAGCCAGGGTGTTAAAGACGGCAAGAGGCAGCGGGCTGATCGGTCGACGTCACCCCGTCGACTCATCATAACGTGCTAACGGAGACCATCGAACAGATTTTACCGAGTATAGATCCCACATAACTCCGATCTCTTCCTAGAAACTTTAGAAAAAGATATCTTTAAAAAACCCTCGTTCTGCGCAAAAACAAGAACAACAACCGGACAGCACTCCCGTCGGAGGGCTCGTTGAGGGCCGATGTGTGTGTACCTAATGTTTATAAAATAATTTATAATCTTGTGTACTTTTGTTTCATTTAAGAAAAGCGACTACCAGGTCGAACAGTTTATCATCATCAATCAATAGCCGCTAGTCGCCCACCGCTGGACATAGGCCTTACACTCTCATTAAAAAACATCGTTACATCGTTTGCACGCTCATTAAAGTTTAGATAGGAGCCCGCAGTGCGCGGGAGGTCCCGACGAAACGGTGGGCTAGGAGTTAACTAAATAATTACCGTTCAATTTCACTGCTCGCTGATTTTCAAAGCTATTGGAACAAATAGTCGTTGAAAGCTTAGTGTACTATCTGGAACTATAATTAGCTAATGCTTTATCTCACCGTCAGTGTGGCTTCAGAAGAGAAAACAATGAACCGAGCCCGTGCGCCACTCACTGCTGTCCTGACTCCTGTCGTGACCGCAACAACAGTTTTCCTTCACGTGGCTACAGTTTTTGAAAGTACATTTATTCCAATCTTGCTGCAAAATTTAGAGAACCTTTTTGGCAATATCGGTATTGCGATAAAATGCTTCACAAGTTAGTTAACAAAAAGAAAACTTTGCCGAAGGTGGCAGCATACCCTGCCGCGTTAAACGTCGGAATCCCAGCAGGTGGTGTTTGAAGTCCTACGATATTTATAACGTAATTTAATAACATTCACACGATTACAGGAAAGGAATCCATTTTTACGCTGATGATACTTAATTGCTTTTTAGCGTTCCTCGTGGGGAGAGGCATTTACGAATGAGGAGTCTGGTCTGAGGAAGACCTCCGTATGGTTCCGTATTCCATTGTTTTTTTTTTTTTTTTTATAACATCTAAGAGGCAAACGAGCAAGATGGGTCACCTGATGGTAAGTGATTCACCGCCGCCCACGGTCACTAGCGATGCCAGTGCGTTGCCTACCCTTCAGGTAAGAATTTGCTCTTTTCTTGAATAACCCAATGTCGCAGTTGTCGGGGAAGACCGCTGATGGCAACGAATTCCAAAGACTTACTGTGCGTGGCAGAAAACTGTTTTTAAAACGCATTGTAGTGGAACGCCAACCATCCAGATGGTGCGGATGATAGTTCCGGCGAGACGATCGGTTGCGAAAATCAGCGGCTTCTATTAAATCGAACAACTCCTCGGAACACTCCCCAATGTAAATTCTGTAAAGTATGCATAGGGAAGATAGATGATAGCCGATCGGCAAGTTCAGAATCGTCGATAATCCGAGATGCCCTACGTTGGATTCGGTCAAATGGAGATAGCTGATAACCCGGAGCCCCGGCCCAAAGGTGGCAACAATAATCCATGTGAGGCTGCACCTGCGCCTTATACAGTTTAAGGCGGTGAGCCGGCTTGAAGTACTGTTTGGCCCTGTTGAGTAATCCAAGTTTTTTGGAGGCCATTTTAGCCTTGCTCTCCAAATGACCGCCAAACTGGACAACACTCGAAATGTCGACGCCCAGAATGCCAATGTTCGGCTTGGCACAAAGGTGAGTGTTTCCGAAGAATGGCGATGCGACAAAGGGGGCTTTTTTAGCGGTGAACGCGCAAACTTGAGTCTTAGAAGGGTTAAACTGGGCTAGATTTAGTCCCCCCCAATCGGAAATCTTCACAAGGGATGATTCGATTTCAGACACAAGTTTGTTCCGACACTCATCGACGTGATCCCGAGAGATATTGCTGCGGCCGAGATACAGTGCATCCACGGTACTGTCATCCGCATAGCAATGAATGCCACTGGTATGCAACAAGTCATTGACATCGTAACCTTTCCCCCTTCTCTTATATAAAATTAGTTTTAAATATTTTAAAACTATATTTAGTACTCAGATAATCATATTTCACGTGACCAGGTTGATGCGCACCATTCTTTGTGCTATGATTAGTGTTTATGTTTTGGCCGTTAATTATTTATATTAATTTGTGATCGTCTCGATTAGGAGCTTGTTCTACGTTGTGTTTATAGTAATATTTAGTTCTTTTAGGTTTATATAGAAGGGTGAATAGTTGTTAAGACAGTCTGATACCGTTTGTGTGGTTTATTTCCTTATTTATAATATAATCCCTTCACGCTTGTAAAGGTCTTCACATCTTGTTACGGGTTTACAATATTTATTAATTCTTAAGACCCCGACACAAGTGTATAAGTTCGCATCCTCACAAAAAAAATGAGGGGATGGCATACGGCTCCAGCAAACAGACCCCGCCGTATGCGGTGAGCGCCAACCAAATACTGCGCCACCCTCCCCCCCTCGAAACAGGGAGAATTTAATTGGCCTCGGACCGCAGTCCACAGCAAGGTTTACTGGCGAACCAGTAGAAGAGCACTCGGCTCATTGTTAGTGCGTAAGCACAAACTGTGATCAAATTGCGCATGGCGATGTGAGTAGACATCTCACAAGATACAACCATAACCAGATATACAGTGTATGTCAGCACACATTCCAGGACACATAATAGATATAAAGGGTACTCTGACCCAAAGATTAGTCCTTTGTACGAGCCACCACCTTCACTAGTCAGGTGCACTTGCAGACACATTGTAAAGTGTTGGAATTGACTTCACCACCAACTACGCAGTCAGCACGGATCGCAATCCGCGGAGTGCATTCGAGAGCTCATTGCTTACCTCATAAAATAGCAAAGCGATTACATCGCAGCCTTGAGAGATTGTACTCCCACCAGCTATCACCATTCATGAAGTAAATGCATAACTCCATCAACTACTGTAGTGGATATAGCCAATAAATATCATTTTTATTATGAGCCATCAAGCATAGAGTCTTTGTCATTGAGTAAAATGCTGTTTTGATCAAGTTTGTCTCGCCCACTGACAACTCGCCACATATTTTAAAAGATGGGGAGCTATTGAGGCCTTTATTTGCAATTTCCATAAAATAGGGAGGGCAGACAGTCTGCAGCCCCGTCATCAAGGGACCCGACTTGGAAAAATCTAATAAGATAAAGTGTCAAACCATAACGCAAGGCGCAACCTTCAAAAGTGACATTTAACCCAGAAGTCGTCGAAGACGTCGTATCACCGAATTGTGACAGACATTCAAACAACTATCATCATGAAAGGCGCACAAGACATCACAGCAGACATCAATATCTTGCAAAAGTCCTCAGCCTACCAGGTCTGTAAGACGCATCAGTTCAATAACGATGCAAACGTCCCGCTACGACAAGACGCAATATCAATGTTTGATAAGCATCGAGGCAGTAGCTCACGTCCGCTTCCGCTACCTCATAATGCATCGACACAGTTCAAGTTGACTTTGGAATAAACAAATATTACCAAACACGACGTATCACAGTGGCAAGCCACTAAGACGCCGAATACCCACGTATCATAGAGCCGAAGCTCTAAGACATGGTTCTGAGAATTTCGATATCGCCGAAGTGTCATCTAACTCTCTTCCCGAACCGGAGTATAATCTGGTAGTTACTCAAATAACCACCAACTACAGCCGGCTGGTATCTCAACTCCTTCACCAACATGATGTTATATGTTAATTTTGTCATGCACCATTTTACACGGTTTCAAATCCATGTACTTTATAAATTTTATTTGAAATTATTCTGCATATTGTAACGAGATACATTAATTTATAAAAATAAAATTAATGATTCTAAACAAATATATTAAGTATTAAATAACAATGTCGGGGATAACACGCAGCCTTGGGGAACACCAGCATTTACGGTCCGGGAGTCCGAGCATGAGCCGTCTACGACGACTTTAACTCTCCGTTCCGCAAGGAAACTGCCGATCCACCTACAAAGTCTCTCAGGGAGCCCATAGGAAGAAAGCTTCGATAGTAAGGCTTTATGCCAAACCCGATCGAAGGCTTTCGCTATGTCCAAACTAACGCCTAGTGCCTCACCCTTACTTTCGACCGCCTGCGCCCAACGGTGAGTTAGTAAAGCCAGAAGATCACCAGCTGATCGACCTTTGCGGAAGCCATATTGGCGGTCGCTGATCACCTGGTGCTCTCTCAGGTAGCTCATGAGCTGGCGGTTGATTATGGATTCCATAATTTTGTAGAGTAAGGAGGTGATAGCGATAGGCCTGTAGTTGGACGGATCTGAGCGGTCGCCTTTTTTAGGGATCGGGTGTACTAGAGCCGTCTTCCATGAATGTGCGACAACGCCGAGGACATAAGAGTGTCTGAATAAGCGCGTTAAAACCGGTGCCAGCTCTGGAGCACACACCTTCAGCACAATAGGAGATACTCCATCGGGCCCACATGACTTGTTGACATCCAGGGAGAATAGTGCTTTCCGCACAGCACACTGTGTGAAGCGGACGTCCGCCATTGTGGTTTCGCACCTCGGGATGGTAGGAGGAGTGTTCCCCCTGTCGTCAAGAGTCGAGTTTTCCGCAAAGATAGAGCCAAGAAGATCGGCTTTCTCCTTTGCGGAATAGGCCGATGAACCATCCTCCCCGCGCAAAGGTGGAAGTGTCGACCTACAGAAATTACCCTGGACAGCTTTGGCGAGAGACCAGAACACACGAGAGCCAGATGGCAGGCGTGCCAGTCTCTCGCCAATTCTCCCAACGTAATTCGACTTTGCCTCTTAAAGAACCTGGAAGCAGAGTTGTACTTCTTCTTGAGTGAGTCAGAGTTTACATCCTTAGCGGCCTTTGCCCTAACCCAAGCTTGGTAGCATTCCCGCTTGCGACGATGTGCGTCACGGTACGACCCACCAAACCAGGGCCGAGATCTGCCACCGACGGGCACCGCTGAACTAGGAACAAACAATTCCATGCCCTGCAGCACGACACCGGCAACCGAATCAGCGCAGGTGCTAGGATCTTCTGACTTGAAGCAAATCTGCCCCCATGGGTAGGATGCAAAGAAAGAGCGCATCCCGTCCCAGTCTGCCGACCTGTAGTGCCAAACACGTCGTCTACCAGATGGAAGTGGTTGCGACGAGACGGTGAGAGGCACCACGCTACGAATTAGGCAATGGTCCGATGACCCGAGAGGAGCATCGACCCATACCCGAATGGGTTCGGGGCGAGAGGTCAGCAGAAGGTCCAATAAGGAAGGCGAATGGTCTTCCACATCCGGCACACGTGTGGGAGAAGGTACCATCTGCGTCAGACCAATAGCAATGGCAAAATCATGAGCAGACCTTCCCGCATGGTCAGTACGTGTTGACCCAAGCCAGTCAGAGTGGTGGGCATTAAAGTCGCCCAAAACCACAATTTCTGCGGTAGGAATCTGCTCAAGTATTCTGTCAGTGGACACCTGCAGGTGCTCGAAGAGCCGGTCAATTTCTGAATTTCCGCTATGAGACCTGTAAAGGCACGCGTAGACGCGAATGTGATCCTCACAATCGACACGCACCCAAAGGATCGACAGGTCTCTGCCTTCAAGATAGCTGAGCCTACGGTAACAAATTCCCTCCCTGACGTACACACACACGCCGGCGCGTGGCACAAAAAACTGCTCCAGGCTATAGGCCGGGCACTTTAGATATGAAGTGTCCGTCGGGGAGGAAATCTGCGTCTCCGTCAGGAAAAGCAAATCTGGCCTTTCCGTCTCGGGATGGTGGTGGACGGCATTTAAGTTCGAGTGAAGTCCCCTGATGTCAGAAAAATCATCTACTAAAGTGGAGGGGGACTTCCTCGTGATTGGGCTCAGTTTGCACCCAGCAGCTGCGATAAACGACGCTTGATGTGCCCCTCCAGAATACGATGGGCAGCCTGAGCGAGAGCGAGAGGATAGCATCTCTCGCTCAGAGAGGGATTCTCCAGTCTCTAAGAGACTGGTACCTTCCTGAGGTATTTTATTTGTATCACTCGTCGCCATCACAATAAGAGCATAAGGGGTGGGGGAGGAAAGGGAAGGAGGAAGGTCACAGAGGGTGAGGAATTGTGGGACAGGGAATAAAAAGACAGGAAGGGGTCAACTGATACTCATCCCCACACGCAACGCAACAGTCCCTAGAAAATCTGTTGCAGTACGTGTAGTATAATGAAAGTGCGCACTGCGCGACCGGGGCCGTCTGATCTGTTCCCCGCAAAAGTAAAATGTGTCCGCGAGCCCGGCCGCGCCCCCCCACTGCGCGACCGGGGCCGTCTGATCTGTTCACCGCAAAAGTAAAATGTGTCCGCGAGCCCGGCCGCGCCCCCCCACTGCGCGACCGGGGCCGTCTGATCTGTTCACCGCAAAAGTAAAATGTGTCCGCGAGCCCGGCCGCGCCCCCCCACTGCGCGACCGGGGCCGTCTGATCTGTTCCCCGCAAAAGTAAAATGTGTCCGCGAGCCCGGCCGCGCCCCCCCACTGCGCGACCGGGGCCGTCTGATTTGTTCACCGCAAAAGTAAAATGTGTCCGCGAGCCCGGCCGCGCCCCCCCCCTGCGCGACCGGGGCCGTCTGATCTGTTCACCGCAAAAGTAAAATGTGTCCGCGAGCCCGGCCGCGCCCCCCCACTGCGCGACCGGGGCCGTCTGATCTGTTCCCCGCAAAAGTAAAATGTGTCCGCGAGCCCGGCCGCGCCCCCCCACTGCGCGACCGGGGCCGTCTGATTTGTTCACCGCAAAAGTAAAATGTGTCCGCGAGCCCGGCCGCGCCCCCCCACTGCGCGACCGGGGCCGTCTGATCTGTTCACCGCAAAAGTAAAATGTGTCCGCGAGCCCGGCCGCGCCCCCCCACTGCGCGACCGGGGCCGTCTGATCTGTTCACCGCAAAAGTAAAATTGCGGAGATCCGATTCCTTACGAAAGATTTCTCCAATTTTCCGGCGGCTTGTCAGTTAATTTGAAAGGTAAAAGTTGTCAGCCATTACCTGTACCCTCCCTGCCTGTGTCAGCGGAAACCATTCACGTGACGAGGGTAACCCTCGCAGCAATCACGTCTCCAGGTAATTACTGTGCTCCGCAACGATCGCCCCTCTCAATGTTGTCTACACATTTATTGTGAGCGCCGTTCAATCTTTTATATTGCTTCCGAACATGACACATCCGCCTCGGTGTCTTGTGTGAAAGTACATGGACTAAGAGCGCCCTCGTCGTGCGCAGCGTGTGCAGCGTGTGCAGCGTGCGCAGCGTGCGCAGCGTGCGCAGCGTGCGCAGCGTGCGCAGCGGGGGAGCACCGGCGCGAGTCCACTCGTACCGTTCCTCACGAATACTCATGTAAATGTTTAAAGAAACAAAACCGGAAGATATTACAACCGTACGTTATAAATGAGCCGGACGAGCGCCCGGGCCCGCCGCCCGCCGCCCGCTGCCCGCCGCCCGCCGCTCGCCGCGCCGGATCAAATGAGAAAGTTAACGCGCTTATTCAACCGAAAAAGTAAAATAAAGAAACATATTATTCATTCATTACGTCTGTTGCTGGAAGTTGGCGGAGAATTTCATTACATTACGGGGGAGCGGCCTTGCGCCGGGGTGCGGGGGCGCGCGCGGCCGCGGCGGCGGGGCTGCCCGGTTATTGACAAGGCAAGAACTTATAAATATATTGATAATTGGTACGGACAAAACGGTGTCCGATGGTGCCGTGACCCGGCGGCACACCCCCAGCGTGACTGTGTTGCCGCCCATGTTCCACGATCCCAGTAACAAAGGGTACACTCAGTACGATGTTGACGTTGACGTTTCGTTGCAGTCGTGACTTGCGGCGGCCAGATCAAATGACACTTAACACAAATGTTTGCTTCGCGTTGTTATGGATTGGAGATGCAGCCTCCAACGGCTCGCAGCAGCATATCGATTAAACCACGACCCCGATCGCAGTGCACTATATTTGGAGAAGCGGCCGCTCTCCACCGTGAGCGACCCGACAAAGTTTTTGTCCTGGATTTTAGATAAAGTACGAGACACTTAAATCCTGCATAGCGGAAACAAGTGGTCAGCACTATCGAACATCTAGAAGCCACACACCGTTATGGTGAACTACATAAGGAAGTATAAAAAATGTCGCTCGGTATAAAATGTTTCAGTCCAGGTTCTATTGTGGATCCAAACGGTAAACTCCTCTTTATCATACGTCGACGATAAAGTACGTCGATGGGAACAATATATCCAACAAGTTTTCCATGATTGTAGACCCGGCCGAGAAGAATTCGATTCGCAGTCGGTAGCGATACTGCCGGAAGAGCTTGATTATGTTCTTGCTAATATGAAAAATAGAAAAGCGGCAGGAGGAGATGGGTTCCCACAGAACACTTGGCGTACACGGGGAACATGACAAGGAACAGAATAGTAACCTTGTTTAATAAAATTTACGACACTGGGATTAATCCAAAAGTCCTGCTTCACTCTGTTTTTGTGACCATCCCGAAATAGCCCGCAGCAGTATAATGTGAAGACTGTCGCACCATAAGCCCAATGAAGCCACGCGATGAAGGTGTTGCTTGAAATTATTTATAACCGCTTAAAAAGTAATGGTCAGAAAGCTTTTGTTCTGAACAATTTGGGTTTAGACCAGGGACAGGCACCAGGGAAGCCATCTTCTCTCTTAACTCCCTAGCAGAGCGGGCAATGGAACAAAAGGAGTGCGTCTGCTTCATTATAAGAAAGCTTTTGTTCGTGTTCAACATTACAAAATGATAGAGATCCTCAAGGATAACGTGTTAGTCAGTCAGCTATCAGAGTGAGAACCAATTAAGAAAGGTGTCAGACAAGTATGCATGGTGTTCCTCTTACTCCATAATATTTATTCAGAGGCTACTCTAACGGACTTCCTATTAAGCCACCCAGAGGAAATTAAAGTGCTTGTGTCAGGTTCTGAAAGAAGGCTGCAGAGACTACTGGAAGATGTGGCATTTGGAGGTGATGTAATGGGCTTGAACATCAATGTGAGCAAGATAAGAAGAATAATGGTAATATCCGAAACTCCGATGCCTTTTTCTTAAATATACTTACATGAAAAGAAATCAAAGCAGTAAATTCATTTAAATATTTAGACCGGTATTCACATCGGAGTTAAATGATGGACCAGAAATATGATGTACTCGTAATTGGACCATATAGAAATGCTTTTAATGCAATGTCCAAAGCGCCCAGCGAGCCCGAGTGGCCGGTGCCCGCCGGACGCGGCGCCCTGGCGTGACGTCTTTGTCCCGTTCTGTTGCACGGTAGCGAGACGGGGACTTTAAAAAAGGAATGTTGTCGCCAAATGCAAGCATTGAGGTTTGGGGACCCTGTCGAATGTTTAAGATCACGTGGAAGCCGGTTCGTCTGCAATGCGCAAGTTCTTGAGAGAGCTAACTGCAAACGTAGGCTGAGGAAACGGTTTGACTCCAAAATGTTACTGCACAGCTCCACGCAATAAGTGTGGAGATTATTGATAACATAATTCGTAAAGGGGTGCGCAGTGCGCCGCCGTCTCCCCACCACCCCGGTGCAGACGTGTACCACAACTCCTAACTTTTGACTGGGACAATAAACGGCGCCACTTCGTTATGCAGAAATACAAAAAAATTTAAAAAAACTCTACTAAATTTTTTTTGCGGCAATAAAATTGATAAGAGCACTTCTGCTTTAAAAAGCCGTCGACGCAAATGTATTTTTAAACTTAAGCGGTTAATCCGCGAGCGGTGGGGGCGCGCGGCGGAGGGCGATGGGGCCCCCACACTCTCCCCCACGCCCCCAGCGCCGTCGTCACGTCGCGGCTTACAACTTGTAGTAGACGTGAATACAAATTAATAAATGGCGGGCGATGACGCAGGCCGACGGCGTTATTAAACTTTATTTACAAACAAACTATAAATTTACAAAATTAAATACCAGGCACCGGACAAACAGGAGCCGGAGCCGGAGCCGGAGCCGGAGCCGGAGCCGGAGCCGGAGCCGGAGCCGGAGCCGGAGCCGGAGCCGGAGCCGGAGCCGGAGCCGGAGCCGGCGCCTCGCCCCGCCCCGCCCCACCCCACGCCTGACCACTAATCAAATACACTATCTAGGGTTTGAAGCATTAGATACGACCACTAGTTAAATGTAAGCCCGCTCTACCAGTTAGTGGAGAGCCGGCGGAGCGCGCCGTGTCACGCTGCGTGACGCTACGTGACATGCGCCCACGGCACCAGACTGTTAACAAAACACATGCAAAGGACACGAAACGCACGTGCGCACGCGCATGCTTCATATTAAAATGCGCAATGTGCGGCGCCACCCATCCCCCCCACCTCCCACCTTACTTAAATTTTTATATCGCAATTTAAATCGCTTATTTAAAACTCTCCAAGGTACGCGTACAATACGAGCATATTCAGGTAAAGGATAAGTGTGCGCGTGCTCGTGCGCGTGCTCGTGCGCGCGCGCGCCCGTCGCCACTAGTCGGTACTTTGCCACCGAGCGTCGGAACAGTTTGCCGTCCCTCGATACAAAGATAACATTTATAAAATTATTAGTTATAAGGACTACATTCGGAGACACCAACGGCCTCGTATTGCGCGGCTCTTGCATTTACAATTACGAGTTAAAAACGACCTCACTACACTTCACTGAATTGTCGCCCACCTGGTCGCGGCGCAGCGCGCGTGCTCTGCTTGTATATTGTTGTATTGTTGTATTGTTCCGAGCAGTGGCTGTTGGGTCGCAGGCTCCACACCATCTAGGAAACCAGCGCAGGAGGCATGTGGGCGGCATGTGAGCGGCATGTGGGCGGCATGTGGGCGGCATGTGGGCGGCGCGGTGCCCTGGTCAAACTGATGTTTGACGATCAGATTGAGAAGCAGCGCAACGGCACAAAAAACAATTTTGTTTTTCCTCAATGTTATCAGCAATGAGTCATTTACTCGTATGTCTTGAAGCAGATGTGGCGTGTGTGTTGTGGTGGGGGGTGTACTCTCCTTTGGGAACACATTAGTTAGCGAATGTCACATCACCAAAACTGACCGTCGATTTATTATACTTATCATAGTTCTAAAACGGAACTCGACATTGCTTTATATAACCCATTTTTGATCCAACTAGCTTCACGGATAGCCCGATTGCCAACAGTAGCTACTTTCCTCCAGATAGCTTTAAGGTTTGGTGACGTTTTAGGCTCTTTGGGAAACTTTGTCATCGAGGGTGAGTTGTCTGCTCGTTCGGAAGCGTGGCTAGTCGGCGGAGGCACAGTTTGGGTACGCGTCTGATCTCCTCTCTTAATGTATTTCCAAATATTTCGATGTTGGAAAGGAACTATGGTGCGTCAGCTACAGTGAGCAAAATAATATAAGCAATATAAGTTTAAACTAGTCGCACGCTGTTACGTTAGCTCCGATATTTGGACTATTTTTAAATATTTTACTCATCCATCATCCATCATCCATCATCCATCCATCCAATCAGCCGGAAGACGGATGAATAATTTACTATACTACTAAAATATCTTTAAGTGTAAAACCCTTTCCTTGGAGTGAAACAGTGGAGGTTTGATAATAGAAACTTGTGATTGGACTATTATGAAGCTATAAACATTACAAAACATTAGTAGCAGGTGGAGAGAGGTGGTCTCTGCCTACCCCGCTGGGAACGAGGCGTGATATATATGTATGTATGTATGTAAACATTAAAAAACGTTGACAAAAATAAAATTGTGCAGAATCGGGCGGTAGTCTTAACATTAGTTACAAAATTGTGCAAGTGGACTCGACGCGCGACTCTCACAGTTAAGTACTAAGCATAAGCGCTATACTCCCATACGCTGGGCGACGCGGCTGGCTCGAGGCGGAAGGGCCGTAGTCATATTATCAAGCATTTGAGAGTAAAAGACAATTTTTGGCAACTTCTAAATTTGATTTCAAGATGGCCAGTTCAGATTGGGGTTGCTGTACGCCTGACTCGCACAACAGGGACAAGCATATTTTATGCATAAAATGTTAAAAATATTTCCATCTTAATTGTATATGTCTTGATGAATCCTAGATTTCTCCAGGCATGCGATCTGCTTGGAACTGTTCGGAATGTACCCGTAATTCAGCAAAAACCTCAAAAAAAGAACCATCTCGATGTAATACCAACACAAGAGGGACTAAACGGCAAGGGTAGGGTCTCGCAGACGGATAGTACTAATTTGCCACTTACCAAAAATGATATACGCGAAATTGTACAGGATGTGATTAACCAAAACATGAATGACATTCTCTGTAAGATTCAGGACAACTTGAAAAACTTTTTTGACATAGAACTCAAACCAATACGTAACGAACTTATTGAAATAAAGGAATCCATGACTTTCATACATTGTGAGTACGAGGACTTGAAGAAGGAATCTGAAGGTTTCAAATCAAAAGTAACTGAAGTGACTTCAAATTTTGATAAAATGAAGACAACCGTCGATGATCTCAATATGCGAATAAATCAACTGGAGCAACTGGGCCGTCGGAACAACATTGAACTTCAGTGTGTACCTGAAAGCAAGAGCGAAAACTTGATGCTAATGTTTAAAGAGATCGGTAAAGTGGTCGGGTGCTGTTTAGACGATAACAAAATAGTGCACATAACACGTACATCCAACATTAATCGCACTACCTCTCGCCCTCGTTCCATCATTGTCCAGCTTGCTTCTCCGCGACTTCGTGATGAATTTCTAGCTGCAGTGATAAGATTTAATAAAACTCACGCGCAAAATAAGTTAAACAGTACGCATATAAATTTAACTGGAAAATCATCACCCATTTTCGTCACTGAACATTTATCGCCGATTAACAAGACTCTTCATGCGGCTGCCCGAATGAGAACCAAAGAATTGGGATACAAATTCGTGTGGATTCGCAACGGCAAAGTCTTTATCAGAAAAAGCGATGAAACTGAAAACATACTTGTAAGGAACATGGAAACGCTAAAACATATAGTTTAATTTACTAATATCAATTTACTTTGTTGTCTACCTCTTGGTGCTATTCATTGGCCTGTAAACCCGTTCTTTCGCGAACCTAAAAGTATATTACCAAAATACACGCGGCTTAAGAACTAAAACACGTGAACTCCACCGGCAAATACTGTGTAACGACTATGACATTACTGTTCTCACTGAGACATGGTTCAATAGCACAATATCTAATACCGAGCTGTTTGACCAAAGATGTGTAGTACATAGAAGGGATCGGTGCGCCTCATGTTCGTGCAAAAAGGATGGAGGTGGAGTGCTTATTGCTGTATCTAGAAAGATAAACTCTAAAAGAATGTATGCCTAGGAGTCAATTTTGGAAGATCTTTGGATAACGGTGGAAATACCTATCTCTCACACAACCCAACTAATGGCATCCGGTGCAGTATATAATATTTACCGCCTCCCGTACGGCACTCCACATTGGATCTTTTTATTGAAAACTGTAATAGTGTTCTAGAGAAAGCCATCTTTGCTTGTATTTTAGGTGACTTTAATTTAGCTCGTATGAACTGGAGCTTGTTGAGCGATTCCTCTAAGCCACACGTTGTACCTACCTTATGTCAACTTCTTGTAGACTTTATGCATGTTAATGGTCTTACCCAATATAATTCTATAGTTAATTCCTCCAACAGAATACTTGATTTGGTTATCTCGAATACATCGTTTTGTACGGTTAGTCACTCTTTAAGCACTTTAAGTATAATCGATCAATTACACCCTCCGCTTGATGTTGATATTACCCTAATTAATGAAATAAAACTTCCTTATGATAGTGAAATGGTTAAACTCAATTTTTATAAAGCTAATTACTATAAAATCTTCGAAGCTCTTGAAGTATGCAAATGGAACGAGTTGTTTGAACATATTCATGACGTTGACGATCGTTTACAACTCTTTTACAATAAATTAACTGAACTAATACAGAAGTTCGTACCAAAGAAAAAATATAAAAGAAAACATTACCCACCCTGGTTTAGCCAAAATTTTGTTATATGTCTAAAGAAAAATATAATCTTAGATGTCGCTTCAATAAATATAAAAATCCTATAGACGAACTGGAATTGCGATTACTAAGTTCACGCTGTACTCGTTTAACAACGAATTGCTACAAACAGTATATAATTTTTTTTTTTTTTATATTGTCACGCCTTTTTCCCAGTAGGGGTAGGCAGAGGTGAATAAACCACCCACGTTTCGCCAGATGTGGTCAGATTAGATCCCATGTAACAGGGGGCGAGCCTGTTGCCACTTTATTGGGACCACTACACACACACACACACAAAGATGATGTCAGTGTGCGGGTTTCCTCACGATGTTTTCCTTCACCGTTTTTGTATCTCGCTGTTGTAACTAAAGTTCACAAATGTACATAACTTAAATATTAAGTCATTGGTACATGCCGAGGTTTGAACCCGCGACCTTCGGAATGAAAGCCGCACGCTCTAACCATTAGGCCAGGTTCTCGCACCGGCACCGGACAAATTACCAAAAATCCTAAATTGTTTTGGTCCTACATAAAATGGAGGCGAGGTGGCCAAAGTTTCTATCCTAGTCTGATGACAGATGGAGCCATAGCCACTTCTGACAGCCAACAGATATGCGAAATGTTCTGTTCACATTTTGCTTCTGTTTTCACTAATAAAATTGATTCTTCTAAAGTATCTACAGATTATGCGGATGCTGTTAGGAAAAATAATACATTACCTTTGGCCTTGCCAGTTATCGACCAGTCCTTACTCTTAAATAAATTGAAGACTATTGATATTAACAAGGGCGCCGGGCCCGATGGTATGCCACCTATATTTTTGGCCCGATGTGACAATCTGTTAGTTGAACCTCTTATATTAATTTACAATCTTTCCTTGCAATCAGGAGTGTTTCCGAAAATGTGGAAGATTGCAAAAGTAATACCCGTATACAAAACAAATAGTGATAATCATGTAAATAACTACCGACCAATATCAATATTATCAAGTTTTGCTAAAGTTTTCGAATCCATGGTCTGCCCATACATACAACATCATTTTTATCAACTCTTAAATAACAGTCAACATGGGTTTGTTAAACATAGATCTACTGCAACGAACTTGGTCGACATCAACGAGACCCTAATTAAAGCACTCGATGCTGGTAAACAGGTTGATGTCGTTTACACAGATTTCAGTAAAGCTTTTGACCGTGTAGCACATCACATCCTACTGCAAAAACTGTCAGCGTATGGATTATCGGATATGTTTTTGCAATGGATCAAATCCTATCTTGATGATCGCTCCTTCTTTGTCGCTGTGAATGGCTTTCAATCTCACCTACGAAACGTCACTTCAGGAGTACCTCAAGGGTCTCACTTGGGACCAATTTTATTTAATATTTTTGTCAATGATATCCCCAACAACATTAAATTTTCAAAAATCTATATGTACGCTGACGACCTTAAAAGGAGCAAGACCATTGATACAAATGATGATTCCCTAAAACTGCAAAAGGATCTTAAGTCCCTGGTTGAATGGTCTGATAACAATGGCATTGTCCTCAATTGTAATAAATGTCTCGTTGTAAGATATGCTAGAAAAAGTAACCTAATCACTTACAAATACAGCATAAAAGAAAATATCTTCCAAGAATTCGAAGTAATTAGAGATCTAGGGATTATCTTTGATAATAGGTTGACTTTTGTGCCTCACCTCGAAAATATTACGAAACGAGCCTCAAAAATGCTCGGGTTCATAACTCGTAATTCAAAAGGTTTTCGTTGTGATGCTAAAATTATTCTATACTACAGCATAGTGCGCAATATTTTGGAGTACTGCTCAGTTGTATGGAGGCCACACTATGCTACCCATACATTAAGAATGGAACGGATACAAAAAAAATTCGTTAGACATCTAAAATTCTCTTCTCAAATTCCTAAACGAGAAATCCCTTCATACAAAAACCAACTCTCACATTTTAAAATGATCTCTCTAGCTGATCGCAGTATATTAAATGACTTATAGTATGTATCCAAAATCTTTAATAATAAACTAGATTGTTCTCCATTGTTAGAAAAATTTCAATTACGCGTCCCTGTTAGATATCCTAGGTACAAAATAACTCCGTTCCAGCCACCCTTTCGTAGAACAGTTTTCGGATCAAACTCTCCTATTTCCAGACTAAGCAAGTTGCTCAACGAGTATAGCGATCACCTGGACATCCACAATGATTCACCCAACAAGCTCCGCCAAATAATTAAAAAGTTATTTTTAAAGAGTTCCTAGTTTGGAATGGCATTCTCCTACAGTCGTTATAATAGGTTGTCAAATATCTCCCTTCCGCCTTTTTGTCTTTTGAATTTCGCGGCTATGTACAAAGCGCTACAGAGCTCGTATCTGGCAATACTATACATAATTTAAAAGGTCTTGACATAACCTACAAAACGACGCTATGCATAATTAGTTTGGATATTGCGTTCAACAGTTATAGACGTGTAAACATATAGTCCACTAACGCCGAAATTCGCGCTATTTTAAAGTTTTCCTTCGTTAAAGGCAAATCCGCTAGAGAAACGTTCCGTGAGATTAATGGTGTTTTGGGGGATGGTACTCTATCACTTCGAACCGCGGAGGAATGGTTTCGACGATTCAGATACGGTGAAAACGACACCATGGATAAGCCAGCCGGCGGAAGACCTGTGACGACAAATACCGATCAAATCATGGACTACATCGAGTTAGACCGGCATGTTTTTTTTTTTTTTTATTTATTTACGTGTGTAACAAAATGCTAACGGAAATGCACACCCCGTCGCCAAATTGGGCCGGCGACGGTGGTAGTGTCGGACTCCAACCGACTAAAAAGCTTGACACGGTATTCCACTCTCATCCACGTGTTCGTGGGGTCGCGGGATAAAGTATTGCAGTTCATCCACGACTAGACCGGCATGTGGCATCTCGTGACATCGCTCAGGAGATGGGAGTTAGTCACCAAACCATTTTAAACCATCCGCAGAAGGCTGGATACAAAAAAAAGCTTGATGTTTGGGTGCCGCATGATTTGACGCAAAAAAACCTTCTGGACCGAATCAACGCCTGCGATATGCTGCTGAAACGGAACGAACTCGACCCATTCTTGAAGCGGATGGTGACTGGCGACGAAAAATGGATCACATACGACAATATCAAGCGAAAACGGTCGTGGTCGAAGGCCGATGAATCGTCCCAAACAGTGGCCAAGCCGGGATTGACGGCCAGGAAGGTTTTGCTGTGTGTTTGGTGGGATTGGAAGAGAATCATCCACTATGAGCTGCTCCCATATGGCCAGACGCTTAATTCTACCATCTACTGCGAACAACTGGACCGCTTGAAGCAGGCGATCGACCAGAAGCGTCCAGAATTGGCCAACAGGAAGGGTGTAGTGTTCCACCAGGACAACGCCAGACCACACACTTCGTTGATGACTCGTCAGAAGCTACGGGAGCTCGGATGGGAGGTTTTATCGCATCCACCATATAGCCCGGACATAGCGCCAAGTGATTACCACCTGTTCCTGTCCATGGTGAACGCCCTTGGTGGTGTAAAGTTGAACTCAAAAGAGGCTTGTGAAAAGTGGCTGTCCGAGTTCTTCGCAAATAAGGAGGGGGGCTTCTACGAGGGAGGTATTATGAAGTTGCCGTCTAGATGGAAACAGATTATCGAACAAAACGGCGCATATTTGAACTAAATCCGATCACTGTAACACTTTTTATAAAGCATTGAATAAAGAGCAAAAAAGCGGAAGGGAGATATTTGCCAAACTTAATGTAATATAAGATGTATTTACCTTTAATTGCCTTGTTACATTTGATTTAATATAATTGCATGTATTTTGTTAATGAATTAGTGTATACAAGCGCTGGTAAATCAAATAAATAAAAATAAAAAAAAAATGGTCTTTTGCATTCATTATTTTATGTTAATGTTTGGCCCACTGGCGCTGGCCCACAGTTGGACACCGCGCATCCATATCGGTTTCGATATTAATTTGTACATTAACAGTTAATCATCTACTTTGATTTTGCTGCTTCAGCCTAATAATCAAAATAAATGTAAATTTTGTTTTTAATTTTTACCGTTTTGCTCAGAGCTAGTTCTCCACGTCAGAGACCGGTCGAGGTCCAGGTCGAGGTGTGCACCGAGATACTTCACTGCCACTATGCGGCAATAGGTATGCGGCTCTCCCAGTGGTGCAGGCTGTGCGTGTCGTCTTAGTCAGTAAGCAACAAGTATTGAAAAAGTAATGAGTACCAGCACAGTGACGTACCGACATCGGCGGGGTGGGGATGGGGTGAATGGGTGGGCCGCGGCCACCAGATCACAAATTATTAACAAAACTTGAAGTCACTTGCCACCCCGACAATAAAGCTGAAAACAAGTTGGCGTCGGGCAAGGTCACTTATCATTAGGGGTTACTATATACTATATTCTTGATGTAGATCGGGCTGCAAGCCACCGCGGCTCTTACAGCTCATCTGACACTGGGCTCGTGGACCTGGATCCACGGCCTATGGTTTTAGAAACCAAAATGTGCTACGCGGGATGTAGCTTAACTTAAAAGCGCGGCGTAGGGCGGCGCGGCGGCGCGGCCCTCAGCGGGCGCAGCGGCCGACCCCGCCGAGCCGAGGGTTGCGCCGGCACTTCCACATTACACGGATAGGAATCGTTATATTGTGGTGCTGTCCGTGTCTGAAATCTCATAACGTTTTAATTAAACAGCGGCGGTGCGCGGCGGTGCGCGGCGGTGCGCGGCGGTGCGCGGCAACGATTTCGCAGTGTGCGTGTAATCCCACGCGCTGGCGATAATGCGGACAAGTTAAAACGTCACAGGTTTACCTTCTTTAACGGAAGGCGAAAGAGGAAGTTTTACGAATTGCGCACCTGGTGCAAGGTTCCGTCGCGTGCAGTTCGTTGCGTGCGCGATGACGCGGCCGCTTGCAGCTGTTGCAGCTTTGACTAGCGCCGGACAGACAAGTTGCACTAGTAGATAGGAGCTAAAGTGCACATCCACTTGTTATAGTGTTATCTTAACGTAAAACAGTGATTTACAAACTAAAAATCATCAAGCTTTTGGACTGGAGAGGACATGGCACCGACATAAACGGCGAGCACATGGCCCATCTTCGATTTGCTGATGACATCGTGGTCATGGCAGAGATCATGGAAGACGGAAAAATGCTCGATGACCTCTGTAGAGCGTCCCGAGACGTGGGTCATAAAATGAATATGGAGAAGACAGAGATTATGTCTAATGCCCATATTGTACCCACGCCAATAATGGTCGAGGGCTCTACACTGTGTAACCTTTATTCCTTTTTCTTAAATATAATAAGTTTTAATTATTTTTAAAACAATATTTAGTACTCAGAAAATCATATTTCTCGTGACCAGGATGATGCGCACCATTCTTTGTGGTATGATTAGTGTTTATGTGTTGGCCGTTAATGATTTATATTAATTTGTGATCGTCGCGATTAGGAGCTTGTTCTACGTTGTGTTTGCAGTAGTATTTAGTTCTTCTAGGTTTATATAGAAGGGTGAATACTTGTTAAGATAGTCTGATGCCGTTTGTGTGCTTTGTTTCCTCATTACAAAGATGATTTCAGTGTGTGGGTTTCCTCACGATGTTTTCCTTCAAGGTTTGTATCTCGCTGTTGAAAAAAAGAAAAGTTTCTATGTAAGAGTATTTATGGCCAAAACAGTAATATTAATTGTTAGAAAACTTTACATTTTCAACATCATGTCGGGTACCTCACGGACCTAGCTCCAGGAGGTGACGAAGCCGCGGCCAGCTCGTGCCTCAGCTGCGGCGGAGCGGAGAGGTGCCGCGCGATTTCACTTCGTGTGGTTTTTTAAAAGATTTCCTCTGAGAATACTTTTAACAGCTAACATTTTTTTTTATATTATCACGCTTTTTTCCCAGTAGGGGTAGGCAGGGGTGAATAAACACTCACTTTTCGCCAGATGTGGTCAGATTAGGTCCCATGTAAGAGGGAGCGAGTCTGTTGCCACTTTATTGGGGTTGCCACACGCACACACAAAGACGATTTCAGTGTTTGGATTTCCTCACAATGTTTTCCTTCACGATTTGTATCTCGCTGCTGTAACTAAAGTTCACAAATGTACATAACTTAAACATTAAGTCATCGGTACATGCCGAGATTCGAACCCGCGACCTACGGAATGAAAGCCGCACGCTCTAACCATTAAACCAGCGAACTTCCTACCTAAGATTTTTGTGTGAAAAAAAATCAAAAACCCCGATCACTTTTATCCGTCGTTTATCGCGGGCGGCGCGAGGGGCCCCGGCCGCGCTCCTCAACGTGAAGCGGACTGCAACAGCTATGCAATTAATACAAATAAAAATAAAACTGACTGAATAAGAGGTCGCGCTGCGGCCGGCCGAGGCGCGATGCGCAAGGTAAGAGGCGCGAGACGAGAGGCGCGAGGCGCGAGGCGCGAGGTGCTGAGTGCACTATAAACACTCTTGAAGCGCTCTACAGGCGCCCCGCGTGCTCCCCTACAGAGCAGTAGTTCAGCAGAGCGCGGACGTAGCGGCGGCGAGCAGCGATCGCAATCCGATTACTTTACAACACTAATTAGGAACGCGTTACGTTTAAATACCATAACTTAACAATTCTGAAACGAACAAAGTCATTCGTAATCTGACTCCCGCCCCTCCTCTTTCACACCCGCCCCCCATCGACTCGGCGTTATAAATATAACATATGAGTTCTGTGGTGTTCATGCGACCGAAGCGGTTGTTTGTTTATACTGAGACGGGCTCAGCCGATCGCGTGGTGTTGCCTTGCAAAAGGAACCCGGAAGCGGCCAATGGAGTAGTAGCCGCGGCACTGCACACGGACGCGGCGTCAGACTTACATTCATCTACTACACATTCTTACACTGACATACCCTTTACTGAATCGGGTAAGGGGTACATCAGTGATGGGCATTATACTTTGAGATTTGGGGGCGTAGCAGTTAAGTTGCACAGCGCAGCCGTTCCAATGCATGTAGCGCGGACAAGGGCGTAGCAGTTGCGTAGCGGTGCACACACGTACTAGTGCGTGTTGCGCGGACACTGGTGTAGCAGCTACGTAGCACAGCAAACCGGTTCGAATGCGTGCAGCGCGCATGAGGGCGTAGCTGTTACGTAGCACTGCGCGTCCGTTCGAATGGGTACAGCGCGGACACGGGCATAGCAGTTACTTAGCACAGTGCACACGTACGTATACTTGTAGCGCGAACACCGGCGGGGCAGTAGCATAGTAGCAGCGTAGCATAACGGAGCGGCGCCGTAGCAGATCACTTCGTCCAATAACTTCACCTACTTGTTATTGGAAACTTTAGGAATAGCCGGAACGTATCACAAAGAGCTCACAACTGGCTATGCATAGAGGCGCGTTGATCCCACACTGATGTATGGTGGTGAATCTTGGGTATGGTAGAAGAAACATGAATGTAGTATTAATGCTGTGGAGATGAGAAGCTTGAGAAGTATAACAGGAATGAATCTGATGGATAAAGTGGGAATCAGTGTGATAGGGAGCGGTGCGGTTTGTTTGAAGATGTAGTGACAAACATAGAAAAAGGGAAGCTTGGATGGTTCGGCCATGTTGAAGGAATGGATGATAGAAGATTAACGAAAGAAGTATACAAGGTGAGAATGATTAGACAATTCGGTGTAGGTCGACCTACGCGAACATATTACGATCAAATCGAAGATGTCCTAAAGAAAGGCAGGATCAAGAGTACTCGCAACCGACGAGCATGCATGAGGACACTCAAGAAAGTGGAGGAAGGGAGAAAGTTGCGCCAGGATCAGGAAGCAAGTGGAAAGAGCTGGTCTCTGCCTACCCACTGGGGACGGGGCGTGATATAACATATATATATATATATATATATATATATATATATATATATATATATATATATATGTTATTGGAGACAATCCACGAAACGCACTCGGTGTGTTTACACAAGTGAATTTCCAGATTTCGTTGCATCGGAGGTGTTCCATTCCCATTTGTTTCATTTGTTGTTGCACCTGCAGCAATCGTGAACTGGGGCACAGTCATGTAAATACCTTAGGGCGAGGCGGGTACAGTCGTGTGAGTTACACAATATTGCACAACATACCGCTGTTCGGAAGGGCAGTAGTGGAAACGTGAAGTAGGAAGTTCCGCGCGGCGCCAGGTCGCGGCGTCTCGCTGCACACTTGAGATAAATCGTTAATGGAACAACAAATCGGAAGTGATCGTGCAGTTACAACAAGACTCCATGTTTATGGCACCAATAATTTCTTTATACTGTAAGTTAAAACAACAACAACGTTTCAGACCATATATAATATGCATAGTTAAACGAGAGGACAGAACAATATCATCTAATATTTTCTGCGGTGCGATTTCCGGGCCGCGCCCCGAGTGGAGCCCGGCCGCCGGGGGTGCAGGATCGGTGCGCGTGCTGCATCGCCGCGTTACCTTCGCGTTGCACATTCGCAACGGTAAACACATCGTAACCTCATTTCAAACACTCCCTGCTCATTTGACAATGGTACAGGGTTATTACAGATAAACGTTGGTCCGGGGGCCGGACCGCGCCCCTGTCTCGCTCTCGTACCGCTACAGCCAATCGGAGGTCCACGCCGCTTGAGCTAACCTCCTCCATAGATACAGAACCTGTCACAAATTGAAATCACAATGAACTTACAATTAAAACTTATTCACGCTGCGTGCTGCGGAATCGATTGGGGGTACTAGTGGAAGCTGGTCTTGATTGCCCGACCCCGCCCGCGGCCCGGGTGAAGCGGCGAAGCGGCGAAGCGAGCGGTTTGCGAAGCTCATTACCGGCATCCGATTGCGTTACATATTTTAAGAATTAAAATATAATTGATAAAGGAGTTTTTTCTGACGGTCTAAAGTGTAAAGTTGCGGAACGTTTACATTTACGTCGTTAGTGATTTCAGATAGTAGGGTCACAAAAACAAAAACGGTTCCGGCTAAGGAAAGGGAGAGGAGGCCGTGGCAAAGCTCGCTGCGGGTGCACCGGAAGTCGGTCACGTGACGACCCAGTTCTGTCCGGATTGAAATCGATATGTCTGAACACATTTATATTGTATGCTATTTAACACAGCCACAAACGTATTGTGCCAAGCGGACGTGCAATACATCAGCGGTGCGACACTGTGGCGCGACTCGAGCGGAAGCGACGCGAGGCGGTGTTCTCTTGGATAATATGAGAGTTGTTGGATTGTAGGGGCTGCTGGGCTCAGAGTTGGCGGATGCGGGCCGGAGAAGAACACAGCGTTATTGCAATTACTGTAAAGAGCACAATTATATGTTGTAGTAGGAAACTCTTATACAGGTGATCCATTCCACAAGTAAACATACTCCCACCGCGTTGTAGGAATAATGGCACTGGACACGCTACGCAGCGTGCGGGACACAGGGAACACGGCTGCCTTCAGTCACTCTTCAGGTCGCGCCAGCCTTCTTACTACAAAAGATTATTTTATATTTTCATTCTTAAAATTTGAAAACTTCCTACCTAGGCCTGGTTCGCAATCTGAACTGATGACTCAACGTCTCGTGGAAAAGCTGCAGGAGTTGTCTTATATGTAACAAAAAATCCAGCGTAGCTGAGAATTTTTATTGAAAAACAGAGAGCAACGAAGCCGGCGCGGCCTGCTCGACGGACCCTCTGAGGGTCCGCCCTGCGGTCCCCCGGCGGTCCTTCATTAACTCTGTAAGTTTGCAATTCTTCAGGAATTCAACGCAGGACTCCTAAATTAATTATCATAAAATTTTGTTTGATGTCGCTGTGTAAATTATTCATGGCGCCGCGGAGACACAATCAGAGCAAATTACTGCCAATAACTACATCGCATTCGCGTGATGCTTCGGAAGCGGACCGCTGCGTGCCGAGATCACTGCTGCGAAAGGATATTGTCATTCGAGCCGCGTGTCCACCCCCTCATTTTACCCTGGAGGCACCATCTCGCCTGTGCGAGTGATAGAAACATATTTATTGCAGAATTATAGAACAAAACACACAAAAACTATAAAAAAAAAGTAATACACGTTACACGTCCGGACTCTACGTCCGGATGTCCGTATGGGCTGGCTGTAAATATGTGCTCTGCTTAAGTAGCTCGGTCAGTCCAGGCCTGTCACCCTTTCACTGACCAGGCGCGGAGATAAAATCTTTCCAAGGATAATTAGTAAGTTAAGTATTCCCTGCGGCGGAGCGCCCGCGCACCCGTAGTTACCGGTAACGGCGACACGAGGAAATCCGCGGACATTTATCCGGAAACAGTTGGGCGGGCAATTATTATCAAGGTGACACTTAATAAAACCTATCTGAAGTGATAGTCGTCACCATTCCACACCAAGTTACGCGCTAAGTATCGAGAGCCTTATCTGGCAGCGTATGGCAGCCGAGCGCCGCCGGAGCGCTGGAGATGGCTCTGGGATCTTTTTATTAGACATCCTAATTGAATTTTGATGTCGCCTGTCTTTACCGTAAGTACACCGACTCGCGCAAACGACGCCGCCCGCCGCCCGCCGCCCGCCGCCCGCCGCCCTTCATTGATACACTACTACTGACAACCCCTCAGAGGATAGGCTCAAATTAAGTATCAGCTGACACACGCGTTACCGGGACGGTTAAATTATGAACGGCTATAAACTGAATAACGTTCAAAAGATATTTACAAGCAACGCGCTCCGTTTGGTGCGGTGACAACGGCGCGTCCCGGCGCGTCCCGGCGCGTCCCGGCGCGTCCCGGCGCGTCCCGGCGCGTCCCGGCGCGGACTCGGTATCCAGCTATTCACTTGTGCTGTTGTGCGCCGGCAGCGCTCTCCTCTCCCGCGGATAGATCTCCTCACTCTCATCACTCTCTGTACATCCTCTGTTCATTCATTTGCCAACGCATGCGATGATAAGTCGAAAAATTGTTTTTTAATACTCGCGCTCGTTCCGCCGGCGAGCGGGCGCAGCGCTGCAGCTGGCGCACTCTGCAGCTGGCACATGCTGCAACTCGGTGTCTTCTGCAACCGAGGTCAGTCAATTTAGTACGGCAGGACTGCGAGACCGGGAAGATAGTAACTAATCATTCCAAATATTATCACTACTTTAATTATCACGCACTAACTTTTTCCTGATTTTATTACCTAACCGTTATAGAAATTATGCAGCTCCCGCCCGCTACCTCGCAACTAGAGCGACAAGTACGCGACAAGTACACGTTCTGGTGCACGGTAAGTGCACGCATACGACAATAAATGAGCCCAATGTTTTTATATCATGTGTATCCCTCGCTCACTCCGTAAGTAATATTGTATCCCTCGTGTGCTGTGTACTCTGTGTAGTTGCAAGTGACGCGGGAGACCCCGTGAAGTGGTGCCGCGGCTGCGTGCGCGCTGCCGGCGTACTTGTTGGCGGTGCGGCGCGAACGCTCTGCAGGTCCGTGCGCCGGCGCCGTGCAAACAACAACATAACAACATAGGAGCTCTCCTCCCCGCGTAACGAACGCTTGGAATAGAAATAAAATTTATATTTCTTTTTATTTTAAACAATTGCACTACTCTGTGCGACACGTCCAACCGGGTGTTTACTCTGTGAGACGTATGAATTCTTGTTGCAACTGCAGCATTCGCGCGCCGCACCGCGCCGCACCGCGCCGCACCGCGCCGCACCGCGCCGCCTGACATCTCCAACAACGTGGTAACGTTGCCGTCCAGCGCCGCGTCTTCTGAACTAACGGAATAACAAATGGGGAACGACTTGAGTTCCGGTCACATCAAAGGCGCGACTACTGCGGGCGCTGGCGGTGAGCCAGCTCCTTTGAATACATTTTTGGGTGCGGCGGGAATTTTACAGCTTTTTAAATATTACAGCTCCGATGTCCATTATTCATCGTGCAATATTATTTCTATTTCAAGAAATAAAACGTAATGTTTGTATTCCCTGGCAGAGGACACTGCCCTCCCCGCACAGAAACAGTACTCCATGCGCCGATAGCGCGCAGCCGCACGGCTACACGGCTACACGGCTGCACGGCTACACGGCTGTACGGCTATACGGCTGCACGGCTACACGGCTGCACGGCTACACGGCTACACAGCTACACGGCTACACGGCTTCACGGCTACACGGCTACACGGCTGCACGGCTACACGGCTACACGGCTACACAGCTACACGGCTACACGGCTTCACGGCTACACGGCTGCACGGCTACACGGCTACACGGCTGCCCGGCTACACGGCTACACAGCTACACGGCTACACGGCTACACGGCTACACGGCTGGACGGTTACACGGCTGCACGGCTACACGGCTACACGGCTACACGGCTTCACGGCTACACGGCTACACGGCTGCACGGCTACACGGCTACACGGCTGCACGGCTACACGGCTACACGGCTGCACGGCTACACGGCTGCACGGCTATACGGCTGCACGGCTACACGGCTGCACGGCTATACGGCTGCACGGCTACACGGCTACACGGCTACACGGCTACACAGCTACACGGCTACACGGCTTCACGGCTACACGGCTACACGGCTACACGGCTACACGGCTACACGGCTACACGGCTACACGGCTACACGGCTGCACGGCTACACAGCTACACGGCTACACGGCTGCACGGCTGCACGGCTGCACGGCTACACGGCTGCACGGCTACACGGCTGCACGGCTATACGGCTGCACGGCTACACGGCTGCACGGCTACACAACTGCACAGCCGCAGAGCCGCAGTTCGCTGCGTGGAGCTGCACCGCCGGCCGCAGACGAGACGGCAGTAGGAAATGAAATGAAATCCGTCCTCCGTTAATTTCCTTTGCCCCGGCGGGTTTCCGGTAGCGTCGACAACTTAATAACGATCGATTCGCACCAGAGCGCGTCAACTCACCGCGAGAATGCCATTACAGGTTACCGCCGCACCCCCTGCACACACCCGCACACCTGTCTCGGTACGAGGAGGCTCAATACGAACTTTATATTCTGTGCATGTAATGTATTTTGATTACAAACGAATTTTTTATTTTATTAATTTAGGCAAAGGTTGACACATAATATACACCCAATTACACGTGCCGCCGAGCTGCAGAATAGTTCGACGGCGAATAGTGCGCTCCTTACATTAGATAGTCCTGCTGCGTATACATCATCATCATCAGCCGATAGACGTCCACCGCTGGACATAGGCACCCCTTGCTGAACAGCCCACGCTCGTTCTGCTCCGCGAGGTGTTCATTTAATTGATTTTAATTGTTTTTTATGAATCACATCTAGGATCGGTTGTTGCCCAGTTCATGTCATTGAATTATAGCTTTGCCACTAAATAATTACTACATCATGCCCCGTAACGATTGTTTGCCGACATCGCTACGCACCGCCCCCACCCACGCCGTGTCGTGCGTGTCGTGCGTGTCGTGCGTGTCGTGTATTGTGCATGTTGCTTGTTTTCACTGTATATTTTTCTCTAAAACAGTTTTCTAATATTATTTTCAATTTTACAGTGTTTGCTTTAAGAATTTTTTCAGTTCATTGTAATCTTTTTACGCGTTTCTAACATATTCTTGTTGACAATTTTTTTAATATATCCTAGCAAATTGTCATCATCATCATATTTATCAGCCAACAGACGTCCACAGCTGGACATAGGCCTCCCCCAAAGATCTCCACATCGAACGATGCCGCGCTGCCCGCATCCACCTGCTTCCCACAACCTTCACCAGATCGTCGGACCACCTGGTGAGTGGCCTGCCAACACTACGCCTACCGGTACGCGATCGCCATTCGAGGACCTTACTGCCCCATCGGCTGTCAGTCCTTCAAGCGATGTTTTTTTTTCTTGTTTTGTTGTTACTGGCACCAACTGAAAATCAGAGCTGCAGCTTTTAGTTGCAGCATATAGCTGCGCATATAGCTGCGCATATAGCTGCGCATATAGCTGCGCATATAGCTGCGCATATAGCTGCGCATATAGCTGCGCATATAGCTGCGCATATAGCTGCGCATATAGCTGCGCATATAGCTGCGCATATAGCAGCCATTTCGGTGTGTGTAATTAAATATGTGTAAGTTAAATTGTTATGTACCGAATAAATTTTTTTTCGTTCTTTCTTTCTTTCCTGCCCATTGCCACTTGAGGCTAATAATTTTTTGGACTATGTCGGTGACTTTAATTCTCCTACGGAATTCCTCATTTCTGATTCATTCACGCAGGAAACCCCGAGCATAGCCCTTTCCATTGCTCTCTGTGCGACTTGATGACTTTTCACTTGACCCACTGTAAGCTGCCACGTCTCGGTGCCACAACTCATCACTGGCAACGCGCACGAATTAAAGACCTTTGTCTTTAGACACTGCGGTAGTTGGGACGATAATGTGCTACGTAGTCTCCCGAACGCTGCCCGCCCGAGTTGGAGTCGTCGATTGACCTCATTCTGGAAGTTGAACTTTTGTTTTTTTTTTATATAATCACGCCTTTTTCTCAATAGGGGTAGGCAGAGGTGAATAAACACCCACTTTTCACCAGATGTGGTCAGATTAGGTCCCAGGATATGATAGATTATGTAACAGGGAGCGAGCCTGTTGCCACTTTATTGGGGCCACCACACACACACACACAAAGATGATATCAGTGTGCGGGTTTCCTTACGATGTTCCCCTTCACCGTTTGTATCTCGCTGTTGTAACTAAAGTTCACAAATGTACATAACTTAAATATTAAATCATCGGTACATGCCGAGGTTCGAACCCGCGACCTTCGCAATGAAAGCCGCACGCTCTAACCTTTAGGCCAGCGAGCTACTTGGACTTACTAAGCTGAACTATTGGTCCTAGGTAAATATATTCGTCAACAACTTCCAGTGTAGAACCTTCAAACATAACTGGCGTGGGTACAATAAAGGGCATTTGACCTAATTTTTGCCTTCTGTTTCGGTGATGTGACGTCACTTTGCCTGACGCGTCTCTGCAGCTGGATGTGTTTCGAGAAATGGTTATTTTTTTTTGGCGGGGGAAATCTTAAAAATAGCTTGCTTCTGAGGGGAAGACAAGGTTATGTGGGGCTTCTACCCACTAAACCCCCTCGGTGGTCTCCCTCAGTGCATTAGGAAGGGCTCCGGGATCTCCTACGGAACGTACCGGTGCCCCTGCACTTTGGCTAAAACATTCCACGGAATGGCTAAGCCCTCCTTAACACCCACGTTTTGCTACGGCAATACAAGACCACAAAGTATTTGCCGTTCTCGTACGGCTCACTTATTAAGCTCTGAGGGCCTCCACCCTCGTACGACAAGCAGGGAATACCTTAGTTCTATTGTTAATGGCCCGGGACTACAGGGCTGACGGGCTGGAGCGTCCGTTGCCATCGCCCCGACGTTCTCGTCTATGGACGGAGTCGGCCCTCTCCCGACTTCGCTCAGCGAACTCCTGCATCATAACGGTTTCACAGAAGAAAACCAATGCTATCCACCCATATTTCTTAGCTAGTGCAGTTGATATCGCTACTGGCAAAGCAAGGTCAT